>JAZHEH010001331.1:4675000-4775000 GCA_036589455.1 Ateles fusciceps | reverse complement strand
CGATCAATCACGCGCGCGGCCCAGTGCTGGAATGCCCGGCGCAGCCCTGGACGCGGACCCGCGTCCCGCCTGACTGACAGTTTTGGTAATTAAGTGATTGTATAGACCTCTCCGACTGTTCTAACAACCTTGTCAGGGCCTGTCTGTGGACAGAACAAGCTGAAATCAATGTGCTTCCTGCTCTCTGAGCAGTTCTGATCGTGTACTCAGACTGATCGGGGAGGAAGAATCTGACAAAAGGAAAACAGCAGCTCTAAACGATCGGATTAGGGGGAGTAGGTAGAAAGTTTACTTCTTTTGTGGGGGAGGGGAAGAGCGGGAGGCACGGACCAGATGAAAAGAGCTTCGCTGAGCTGGGCAGCTGGCCTTGGGTGCAGCGAGGGGCTCGGTGCCTGTTACCCTCGGCCCCCAGGCAGGACTGGCGGTACTTTCGCCCCACCCCCAGGGGCAGGGGCCTTCCAGGTTGTAGCTGATGGGCTCCGCCCGGCCGCGGACAGCAGCGTCTCCGTAACGCCGCAGCCACGATTCGGCAGTACAGCCGTTTTCGCCCGGATTAGAGGCAGAGGCTGGTGGCTCAGTGTAAATGTCACGCAGCAGCTTTTAATAAATGAATGTTCAGATTGTTAGATTGCGAAGTACACTGTGAGTTCTGTGCGCCTCCCCCCACCTTCCCAATCCGGCTTCGAATTCCCCCATCCCCCCATTCCAGCACACACTTCACACCTTGGCGCACGTTACAAATATGTTACATATTCAGAGTGATCTCGCCACGGAGCCTGCGGGAGGTGCACTCTCAGAGCTTAACATCTACCTCGCCGAGGTCTGCGGTGCACCCGGGCCGACCGCTGAAATCAGGAACAGGAAAAAGACCCAGCCGGGACCTGCTTTGCGGAGGCGTCTTTTACACGCCCACCCTGGAATCTCTGAAAGAAATTCCCTTTGGGAAGAGAGTCCTGAAAGCACCGAGCTAGGAGGCGGGACCTCCAGTTCTCGGCGGTGGGGCTCCAGTTAAGAGTATTTTAATTCTTTCACACCGGCCCTCCCAAACCTTAAAAACCTAACCAATTGAAGGCACACACACACACACAAAAGGGGGAAGGGAAGCAAAATCAATCCGCCGAGTTCAAAGCGCCAGGTCGCGGGAGGAGGCTGCAGGGTGCTCGGCGCAGGGCCGAGTGCGCAGCGGAGGGCCCCATCGACCTCGCGGAGACTGCGGCTCCACCCGGCAGACATCCAGTAGGGTGTGTGTTTGTGTGCGTGGTGGGGGGCGTCACGCCCTAATCCAGCCTGTCGCTTGCCTGTCTCTCCTCCCCTGCCAGCCAGCAGCCGCCCATCCTCAGAGAGAAAAATGTGAGTGTGGGCACATTACGCACCATTAGGGACACACTACGGTTTTAATGTGGCCTAATTAGTGCCGCTAACGGAGCAAATATTATTATATTGAATAATGATAATATGATGAAAATATTAATGCTTTTGAACTTTGCACGTGGGAGCCGTTCTCTCAGTTCTCCTGGGACACCCCAAGCACACTCAGACCCACCAGCAGATGCGGTCGGGCACACCTCCAGGAAAGCGAGCCCATAGCTCAAGACAGGCGTGTGTCATCGCAAGCACATAAACCACACCCTGGGTCATGCCACACGTCCCCCATCCACACATCACCCACCACGCAGAAGATCTTCTTCCAATGGCGTTCGCTTTTTCTCTGTAAGAGGCCGTAAAAAGCAAATCAGACAGTAGTCCACTAGGGTCTCTTTACTGCGCTTCTACTCGGCACCCCAGGAATGTTGCAGTAGGCGCTCCGAGTGTGTTTGGTCTCAACAGAGGCCACCAGGCAAATGGAGTTGCGGGAGAAGGACCCACCCAATTAGCATTTAAATTCACAACCCCTTCTATTGCCAAATGTTTCTTCCCCAGGAATTTGGTGAAAAGCAGGAATCTAGCAATTAGGAAATGTGGAAGGCTCCTCAAAATAGGGATTCGAAATCTTAATTCTCTTACCGATTTTGGAGGGCCAGGGGCGTGAGGAAGCGCGTGGACTAGGTGGGAGGCACGTCCTGGTTGGCGTGCGCCCGCGTCCCCGACGCCCAGCACGCCACCTCACTCTTCCCTCCTTCCACCCCCTTCCCCTTCTCATGGAGCCCCGGGAGACAGAGCCACAGGAGGCTGGCAGTCCTGTTCTTGCTGCCTGAAGGCAGGACCAGCTCTTTCCTGGTTGCTGAGCTGCGACAGGGCCAGGGCCTAGGCAGAGTTTGCAGAATGAGGCGTTGAGTGTGTTCCGGGAAATAGGGATGCAGGATCCCGGCCCCAGAGCGCCCCCTCTCGAGCTGAACTGCCTCTTACCCCTGCTGGGGACTGGCAGGTCATATCCCCGCCCTTTGTGGGAGCTTTTTCCAGGAGGAAACGTCGGTGTTAGCTGCTGCTGAACGAATTGTTCTTCGACGCAACCACTTACTCCCCCGGGCCGCGTGTCTGGACTAGAAGTCGCCTCTTAGGCACTTGTCCAGTGGCGGCTCGGCAGGCCTGCACTCTGGGAGTTGGAGGATTCTGTAGACTTGGGAGAGACTGAGAAAGCGGACCGAGGCTGCGCCCCACCTCCGCGCCCCTTCTCCCCCGCTTGGTATCTGGGAATGCGGCCTGTTCTGCACCAGAGGCAGAAAACGGGGCGGGGAGCTTTCAGTTTGTTCCAGTGATGGCTCTAACTTAATAAGGCGATTGATTAGCACTCAAAGTGCCGTTTTAATTAGCCGCTTGTTAATTAACATCGCAAATGAATTTCTCCTTCTCTGATTGGCATCTTTGCTCAGCGCTCTGAGGCTTTGGTTTCTCCTCCGCCTCGGCCCCTAGATTCCCTCTTAACTGCAGGAGTTGATAGGCTTCAGAGTTCTTTTTACGTATGGCATGGCTGTGTCACACAGGGGCCCTTTAATTTTTCCAGGAGCCGGCCTTCAATTGACAATGGTTCAGCTTAGGAGGAGTGAAACAAAATCCTTCCCCATGTCCCCTTCACCTCTTCTTTAAATTGCCATCACCTTGTCACCTTCCTAATCTCCACACCTGAATTGGAGAAACCCTTTTTCTGGGCCTGCTAAGGTCACCAAACCGTCCATGATTTGGAAATCTAGAAAGCAGAAAGGGAGCAAGAGTGCGGGTGGGGAAAAGACGATATAGTCCTTGAGGGGACTACATCACCTCTTGGGATCAAATCTAAGACCCTGTAACGTGTTGTAAATGCTGCTGCCCAGGCCTGTAAACACATGCAGATAGTTTCTTTCCCCTCCAAAGAGTCAAAGAGTATTTTGTCTCTTCCTGCTGCACCCAGAAAAGACCCCCTTGAGCCAACATATGTCTACAGATCGCAGCCCAGCCCTACAGTCAGGAGATTAAAATTTTGGACAATTCATGGACATTTTTGCACTATTACCCTCAGCTACCGTAGAAATCCCTCTGCAGCCCACTACTTGAGATGCACTCATGACTGAACACACACTTCATTTCCTTTATAAAGCTTTACTGTTCCCCCAACTTCTCCCAAGGTAAGACTCCTCACTCTTTTTCTCGATCCCACTGTAGCAGGTTCTAATTTGCATCACTGTATTTATGACAATTTTCCAGCACAAGTTCTTGTCAACTCTGTCAGTTGGTCTGAAGCATCTGGCATAGAATGCACATTCAGTAATGTTTATCTATTGAGTGAATGAACAAAATGAATGAGGGAAGAAAGAAGTAAAAACAAATATAGCTACTGGGTGTTGCTCATAGCTAGAAATAATTGCCACTTTTGTGTATAGCATTTAGCAAACTCTGCTTTACATTTTGTAAAGAGCCGTTACATGGAAGGTCTTATTTGGTCATCACACTCACCGTGTTCTAAGTAAGAAATAGTCTCCTCTTCAGTGGAGGAGGAATTTGGTAGTCAAAGGTTACGTGCCTTCCCCACAAACACAGAAAGTGGTAAAATGAGATGAAAACGCTCTTCTCCAGTGTTCCGTTCTCTACATTTCTGCTTACCTTCCTGTGGATTGCCTCTGTACAATACACATCTAACTCCCAAGGAGAGCCAACTTCACTAGGTCCCTTCCAAACTGTTCATCTTTAAAATTTTGGTGAAGCTTATAGCTCTTGCAAATTGTAGTATGATATCAGAACAGTCTCTCAAAACTTTCATTCCCCTAGAACAATGAATAATTACACAGATTATCATTTCAACTTGTTCCTGTTAACATAGTTTTATCTTATTTTTTTCTTTCATTTTGTCTTTCTCCATCTGCTCCCAACTCTACTCTCCCAGTTTCAGTCTATTTAAGGGACCCAGTACATTCTTTTCATGTCTTTCTCTCTCTCTCTCTCTTTTTTTTTTTTTTGGTCAGCAGAGCTGCCAGGATATTTCTCTTTAATATACTATAGTTTCTAAGCAAATATGTATCAAATTTTTAAGTAGTTGGAAAGATATTGATAGATTGAAAAAAAAAGAAAGAAAACTTCCGATATTTCTTTAGCTTTGAAATAGCGAGAGGTCAGACAGTAGTCAGGGAGCCAGCCTTAGAAGGTGGAAAGCTCATTTGTGTATCTTGCATCTTTTATAGGAAGAAACAATAGCAGCTTCCTCGGTTTGGAGCTCTTGGCGCCGCCTAGTGGAGAGAGGCGTCTTTGCACCTCAGTCCCCTCACTTGGCATTGTCATCATGTGGACCCTTAGAAATGTTCAAATTAAATATGATAGGAAGAAACACCAGCTCCACGCTCATCATAATGTGTGAGTGAATTTCTTCAAAGTTAAGCTTCATTTAAAAAAAACTGAATGCTCTAGTTTAAACACAATCTCAAATACTAAATCTAGATGGTGAAAGTGGATAGTAGAGAGTTTATTTAGGAACAAAATTTGTTAAAATATTCGAGTGTTTGGATCATTCTCTGAGGTGGGAAAGGAGCATGTTTGATGCTGATGGGCAGTGATGTGTCCTTCAGAGCCTGGAAGGAAAAGTTTGTTCTCTAATACCCACAGTTGGTAATAACTGTTTCTAAGCCAAAAATTTCAAATATTCTAAATATTAAACAAGTTTCTTTTTTTTCTCTTCTCCTTCTCCTTCTTCTAAGGAAATGAGGGCCTGAAAATGAATGATTATATTTAAACTCATATCAATTTAGGGACTCTCTTTATTTGTATTTTAAATCCATTGGGAAAATCTAAGATTAAATCCAGTTAAGGCATTTCCTTTCATTTAGAAATGTGATATATCTGCACCTTGTTGTGTTTCTGAATTGTGATTTTTAAAAATGAAAAGTGAATTATGTTTGCCAGAATATGCATGACTTCTTGGATGTATATATTACATACTTTCAAAAAAAAATGCAAGAGAGGAATGTGTCTGGAGAAAAAAGAACTGAGAAAAGTTAAAACTCCAGCTTTGAAAATTTTTTTTCATTTAAGTTTTCAATTCGGTCTTCAAGTCCATCTTTTGAATCTTCAGGCCACTATTAGCATAAAAGCCTTGATAAAAGTCAAGGTCGTATTTTCCCCTCACCATTTTTGCTCCTGGAAGTTGATCTAACACCCACCCAGAGAAATCTTCTGTGATATTAACCTTTTCTTAAGAAAATATGATTTGAGACATCCACAAAGTGGGGCCCACTGGGTTCCCGTTTGCTTCGCTTTAGAGTGGTCATAAAACACGCTCTCCCCTGCCCCCAACACTTCGACTTTCCTCTCTCCTTTTCTTTTCAGATTTTGGTTTTTCGTAGGGTCATATCTCCGTCGTCTCCCCTGCCAATGCTGTGAATTATTCCAAGCAAAAAAACCCTGTCGAACCGCCCAATACAAGCTGTGCGATCAGCCTTTTGAGCTCTTGAGTCATTTTAGGCATCGGTACAAAACAAAAACAGGCTTAAATGAATTATTTATCAAGGTCGAGAATAATTGATTTGTGCAGTGCCGTCAGTTCTGGATTTTAAATTTGTTTTCTCCCCCTCCCCCACTTCCCACCCTGAATATGCAGCGAGGGGGAGTTCGAGTTGGAACCCCCAGGGCTAGGAGAAAACGCACCTCATTCAGGAAGTTGGTGGATGATGATGTTGGAATGGGAAGAACCCTCATCGATATTTGAAGAGGGGGAGAGTAGGTAGCAACCGCCTGCAATCTCGGGCAGCCCTAGAGCCCTTCCTGTTCTCCCCACAGCGGTCAACTCTTCGAGGCGCGGGGTGCCCAGGCTGCGAGGCTGTGCAGCGCCGGGCCCTGCGGCATCGGATGAGTCGCCTTCGCAAGCCCACCGTCAGTGGTTCGGTAACCGCGGCTGGAAGGCCGAGGCTGGGCCCGCGAACTCGCCAGAGGGTCTGCCGGGCCAGCACTCAGTTCCCGCACCAAAGGCGGCTGATCCAACCCCATTGCAGCTTATAATGGCCCAACCCGACCCGGTGGGGCTCAGTCACCCCTTCCCGAGAGCCTCCCTGCACCCCTCTGGCCAGCATCGGCCCCTGCCGGGAAGGAGCACGTCCCGCGTTCCCGCCTCAGCTCACCAACCCCGGCTCCTCCGCCAAACTCCCCTTGCCTTCCGAGAAGAGCGAGATCTGCCCGGATTGTGCATGTCCTCGCCTCCGTCCCTTCTCTCCCCGCTGTTCTCGGAGGCAGCCCTAGGAAAAATGGCACGAAGACGGTAAGAAACAGCTCAACCCACCCTCCAAATAGTGCAGGCTTTTTTCTGGGTCAAACACACCGATTTCCCTAGGAAAACGCAGGCAGGATGAGTCGCCCAGCTACCCCCTTCCGGGCTCAGGGCTCGCACAGAAGCAGTTCCGACCGAAAGGCAAGATCTTGTCCCAGGAGGTCATTTGCCTCCATGACACCCCCTCCCTTCGTCCTCAATAGATAAAAGCTATGGCCCAGAAAGCGACCTCCAGAACTGCAACTAAACCCCAGATCTCGGCCCAGCCTTTGGAAATGTTAAAGGCCACGCGAACATCATAGTCACGGGAGCGACGCCCGCCCCGCAGTTTCATAGGGTTCTTAAAATGCTAATTTGGAGTAAAATGTAACTCAAAGAACTTTGAATCATTCATTAGCACCTTATAATTACTCTGCTAATTAGGTTGACACGGCACTTAATCAGGAGTAATACGCCGTCTTGTCACTGGCACTTCCCATTACTCTGACATTCAACAAGAGACAGGTTGGAGACGTCCTAGGGAAAATAATGCAAGTTGATACCCTCCGACGAGGCGTCACAGTCACGCCCCGGGTCTCAAGTGGATCAGCAGTGGCTGTTTCCTTTCCAAATGAGCACCCACCGAAGGGGGCCGGGGGGCAGGGGTGGACGGACTGCCGCGGGGGAGCGGAGGGGGGCGCGGGCTGCAGACCCGCCGCTCTGGGTCCTGAGCCCCGCGCCCGCCCGACACCGCAGTGAACCGTGGCTGCCCTCGCCACCAGAGAACTCCTCGGGCATTAGCTCCCCCGTTCGGGAGAAAGCGTCTGGCCGGGCATTTCTTCCAGCACGGGCTCTCACTGGAGACCAGGCTGGTGTCCTGGCTTGGAGCCTCAGGCCTCCTGCTCCCCGAGAGTGCCTGGTGAACGCGGCCCCGGCTCTGTCCCTTTCAGGGACCCGCCGCCCACCGCGCCAAGCACGAGCGCCCGAGTTCGTTAGAGGAGAAATCCGAGCCGAGAGCTCGCCCACCCGCTTAGGCTCCGGCTCCTGAAGTGACACACTTTTCTGTGGGTTCCTTCAGGGATCCCCTTCCTCCGCTCCTAGTGTCTTCGGACTGTTCCCGCGCGCGTTTGGGGAGGCTGCGAGGGCTGCCGCGCTGAGCCTAAAGGTAAGTCCCTTTCCGTCCTCTTTTCCCTCTCTCTTCTGACTTCTTAAGAAAAACGGGCAAATCCTTGCTACTTTTTTTCTTTCTCCCCTTTGTTTCCTTTTCTCTGGTCTCCCACTGCTCTCTTCCCCCACCTTCCCCTTGGCCCGCACTCGTGATTGTGGACACTGGGACCACCGGACTCGGAGTTCGGCTTAGGGCTGCGGGCGCAGGGATGTGCGGGTTCTCAAAAGAGCAGCGGGGTCCGAGCGGCGTCCGCTGACGGGCTCGCGAGCGCTGCGCCTATTGGCTCCCGGCACGTCGGCGTCGCTGCTCGCGCGGGCGCGGCCAATGGGGGCGCGGGGCCGGCGCGCGGCCTCGGCAGCGGGGGCGCGGGCCTGGCGCGGCGCGGCGCGGGGAGCGGCGGCAGTGGCCGTGACGTCACGGGAGGGGGTCGGCGCCCCCGCGAGCAGCCGGATTACAAGCGAACGCGCCCGGCAGCTGCCGGAGTCGCCCGGCCCCGCGTCTCCGCCGCCTCCTCCGCCTGCGCCTGCTCCTTCTCGTCGTCCTCCTCTTCCTCCTCCTCCTCGGGTTGCGGCGACCGTTGCGGCCGTGTGTGCCCCGCAACTTTCTAAGAAAGTTAAGAAACTCGGCTGCGGGGCGGCCGTGTGGCGCGCGGCTGCCACCTCGGGAGCCGCGGGGGAGCTCCGAGGCCGCGCGGCCGCCCGGGCTTCGCGGTCGCTGCACCTGCCGCGTCCGCCGCCGCCACCGCTGCCGCCCGGTGCCAGGCTGTGGGCAGATCCCGGCAGCGGCAGCAGCGGCGGCGGCGGCGGCGGCGGCGGCTCCGGGGTCGCTTCCCGCCGCCTGCGCTTTTGCCTGGGTCCCCCGTGCCGCCACCGCCACCGCCACCGCCGCGCCACGTGCGCGGTCGTTCTGGAGCGCACGTTCCGAGCTTTCTCAGAAATTTTTGTAACTCCTCCCGCATCTTTCTTCCCATCCCTACTTTTTGCATAAGAGGAAAAAAGTTGTGTCGAAAGTGTCCACCGATTGCCACTTCCCAATTACCCTTCCTTCTCTCCCCGCCCCACTTTTTTTTTTTTTAAGCTGCGGCAACATTGGTGTTTATTTTGTTTTACGATCAATAGCTTCCTTCGCTGGTTCGCGGCGGCTGCTGAACGGCGGAGTGGCGTGGACCTCATGTAGAAATGACAACAATGGAAGGGGCCAGCGGGTCGAGTTTTGGAATAGACACGATTTTGTCCAGTGCCAGTTCGGGCAGCCCAGGCATGATGAATGGAGATTTCCGCCCTCTCGGTGAGGCCAGGACCGCGGATTTTAGGAGTCAGGCCACCCCGTCTCCCTGTTCGGAGATTGATACCGTAGGGACTGCGCCTTCTTCTCCTATCTCGGTCACCAGGGAGCCCCCGGAGCCGCATCTGGTAGCAGACGCGCCCCAGCATCATCATCATCTCCACCACAGCCAGCAGCCGCCGCCACCGGCCGCGGCCCCAACGCAAAGTTTGCAGCCTTCGCCCCAGCAGCAGCCGCCGCCGCCGCCACAGCAGCCGCCCGCCCAGCAGCTGGGCTCCGCTGCCTCAGCCCCCAGGACTTCCACATCTTCTTTCTTAATTAAGGACATCTTGGGCGACAGCAAACCTCTGGCGGCATGTGCACCCTACAGCACCAGCGTATCCTCTCCCCACCACACCCCGAAGCAGGAGAGCAACGCAGTGCACGAGAGCTTCAGGCCAAAGCTCGAGCAGGAGGACAGCAAAACCAAACTCGACAAGCGGGAGGATTCCCAGAGCGACATCAAATGCCACGGTGAGTCGTGCCGCCCGGCGCTCTCGGCCATCTAGCTTGTCCTCCTGGTTCCCAATCTCCCCTTCAGCCTTCAGCAGATCTCTGCTGGGAGTGATTCCAGGAGCTTTTCGGGCGATTGGGCGATAGTGGAAAGACTGCAAGCCGGAGGGAGGCCTGGGCGTGCGATTTGGGGAGTCTTCGAAGTTGTGTTTATTGTTACCTTTCTAACCCACAATCTTCACCGCCATCCGGCTCCTTCATTTGTTTTACTTAATTTTAATCTATTGGGGGATTGAGGCGCATCGGAGGGCATCTGACAGGAAATACTTTTCTTTGATAAAAGGGATGGACTTGGGATTTTTCTAGCCGAGACTTTGGGAATGGGAATGGAGGGAGGTGGGAGAGAGAAACCTCTTAGCTAGCGTGGATGTGATCACAACCTGGTGTTTATTCTGTAATGCAAATGATTCCACCTGCCCACCTTCTTTTCTAAACATCATCACAGGAATTATCGGTTTTAATTAAGGAAAAATTTCTGAGTTCATGAACAGAGCAATTTCAGATCGTGGTTAGTATAGGGGAGCCGATAAAAATTTGCAATCAGTTTCTTAAAAGCACCTTTCTTACTCTATGGTCTCAACTGAATATCTGTATCCTGTGAAGATTTTTGGCCCCTTATAAGTAATTAGGAGGTAGCATTTATAAAAATAAAATCTTATGAAATTGAATTAATCTCTTTTATGTTTTTTTTTTTTTAAAGATGACAATGGAAATTGTCCTTCAACTCTCTTTTCCCATTTTTCTCAGACAATTTCATAAGTAAATGTAGTCTTTGCATGGCAAGAGTTTTAACATACCAGGGAGCGATTTTTCTTCCTTTACAGACACATTGTTTATTATTACTAATCCTTGTTTTTCTCGTAAAGAAATGTGCTGACTATCTGGAAGGTAGGATGTTGGCTCCTCATTTTACTATTATAGCATTAGCATAATAGTGTCCAAAACAGATGTACAGTCTGGTCTGGCGATTTTTTGTGCACCAACCTCCCCCAGTGGGTCAATTAGAGAGATTATTGTTCTTCCTGCAGGGAAGATCAAGGAGCACTGTACAAACGGGTACAAACAGGGAGGGATTGACATATCGATTTCCCAGCATTTCAGTAAAAAACCAAAGTTGACAAATAGAATCCGGGAAATCTCCACGCTGTCACCTGGATGGGCTCAGTGCTTCTGAGCTCAACTCGGTGTCTGGGTGACATGTTTCTGAAGCTTTAAAAGAACTGATGCAGGTGGCTTCAGAAAGCTTGATCCCAACATTTCCCAAGTACATCTGATAAAGAGAAACATCCAGAACTTTCAGAAAAACAGAAAAAAGTAAAATGAAAAAGATGCCCCCTCCTCAAAAAAAAAAAAAAAAGTAGAAAGACCCTTTGAAAAGTACCAAATCAGTGAAATAGAGTCATACTGAAAACAAAGAAAAGGGACAGCATCTCTCTCAATCAAGGAAGTAATAACAACCCTTTTTAAAAAGTTTATTTTTTTAATGTTTACTTTTTAACTTCCAACCATGTGAAGATCAGACACCCTTTTAGACCCCCTTTAGAACCTCTGAACGAGGTCCTGTACTCTCCAGTCTGAAAACAGTCCTCTTCATCCATACAGGGTAAGGCCTGAATGTGTGTGTGTTCTGTGGGTGGCAGAGTGTAGTCCCCCGAAGCCAGTAGTTTGCTTGGGAATATGGAAGTGTATGCCAAGACACTCAGTCCTTCCCCATTCCAGGCTAACTTACGACTGTGGCTGGGTTTCTATGGTAGGGACAAAGGAGGAAGGAGACCGGGAGATTACGAGTAGCCGTGAGAGTCCCCCAGTGAGAGCCAAGAAGCCTCGAAAAGCAAGGACAGCTTTTTCCGACCACCAGCTCAATCAACTGGAGCGTAGCTTTGAGCGTCAGAAGTACCTGAGTGTGCAGGATCGCATGGACCTGGCTGCAGCGCTCAACCTCACTGACACCCAAGTCAAGACCTGGTACCAGAACCGCAGGTAAGGGAGGCAGTTTAGGGGAGCAGAGGTGTCTGGCCATTTAAGTCATGACCATTACACCAATCTTCTTCCCTCTTGGCTTCTAGAAACTCTAAAGACAGAGTAGAGACCCTGGAGTGGGCACTTGGGTGCTTTAAGGATGAGGCAGGGATGAGCCATACGCCCAAGGTGAGAGGGACCAAAGGGCAGCTGGAATTTGGATAATTTTGCACTTCTAAGTGCTTTAACAGGTGCTGCTTTCCCTCTGAAACCCGAGCCGCTGGAATCCCCCCCACTTCATCCCCAAATCAATGAAGCCACAACTTCTCAAATTAAGACATCTGTGCAGCTGACACTCAGGCCCAGAGAGCCTGCGCGGTGCACCCCTTGGGCCCGCCCCAGGCTGGTTCCAAATGTTTGTAGCGTAACACAGCTCAGCACAGCTATTGCAATCTCCATAGAGCTGTCCCACCAAGCATCAGCGTAAATGTTGTTGCTTTGGCCTGTAAGGCGGCCAGGAGAAGCAGGGTCCAGGCCTTGGTCAGTGTATCTGCAGGGACTAGGAGAGCCCAGCTGGGTTGGAGTTGGTTTGGCAGCGGCAGGCTGGAGAAACGGGTGGCTGGCCAAGCATCCGGACTGGGAGAAGGAGGGAGTAGGGTCTGTCCCCTGTACTGGCTGCCTCTGCTGTCTCAACATGGAGCAAAGGTGTCGCAGAGCCTGCCTGGCACTGCTCCTTCTCTAGAAGGGAAATTAAGAAAGCAAAGTGCCTGGTAGTGCTCACAGGGCTGCAAAGTATAGAGTGGAAGCTGGGCAGTCTGAGGCAGAGGAATGCTGTGTTTTCAAGCCTGCCGCACATCTCCTTGTCTCAATTTTCTCTCCCCCTCCTTTTCTCTCGTTTGTGTTCTAATCGTCCATAAGTGTGGTTGGAAATGCCCATCCAGTTGTCATCTTTACCATAATTTTCTGTCTCATTACATACGGTTTCAGCCACCCTAATTCTGTCGGAAAACATTAGTGTCATTTGTAGCCAATTTAAAATGGGCGACATGTTTATTAATTTGGCTGGAGCTGCCGGGTATGCATGGCCCACCAGCCCTGCGTTCCTTCGTAAGGCATTTGAGCAAACGCCTGCTCCTCTCTTCTTCCTAGCAGGGTGTACACGGGGGGAGGGAGGAGACAGAGAAGCTGATCACAGGTTTTAATTGTTACTTCTCCCTGAGGAGGAAATATCTTGAAATGCATTTCCCCCCCTCAGAACGGCCAGGAGGTACTTTGCCCTTGGGAGAGCCCTCCCTCAAATGAATTCCATTTTAAGACCTTGTTACCATCCTCCCCTTAAGCTCCCTGCCCACTATAAAGTCCTGTCAGGCTGATGAGAGAAATGTGTCTCCCCGCCCTGGGGACTGAGAGGGGCTCTGGTCCGTGGCCCAGGAGTCTCTGCATCCCTTTGTTTATGGTTTCTTCTCTCTCAGCCCTGGGGGAAGGAAGGCAGGCTGAAAGCAGACTGAATTGTTGGGTGTGGAGGAGTTGTGGAAGGGGAACTAAGGAAAGAGGAAGGTAATTGCTTGTGGAAGTCTCCTTTGGCTCTAAGGAAAGTTTCAGGAAGTAGCCAAACTACAAGAAGGACAACAGCAGATCAGAGCTTTAGGAAAAGGCAGCAAGGCTTGTAGGATTTCATTTGTGAGAGTCTCAGCCATTGAAGGTGTAATTCACAAAACTGACTTTGGGTTTGGGTCTTTCTGGGAGCAAGGCTAGGGTAGGAGATGTGGTGCATTGCCAGTTCGAAGAGGTCTGTGAGTCTCTCCAGCCACCTAGGGGAGAAAGAAGGAGGAGGCAGGAGGGGGCCAGAGAAGGGGCCGGGTCTCGGTGCCTGGACCATGCCCACAGCTGCTGGTTGCCTGCACGCCCACTTTCTTTCAGGACCAAGTGGAAGCGGCAGACGGCGGTGGGCCTGGAGCTGCTGGCTGAGGCAGGGAACTACTCGGCACTGCAGAGGATGTTTCCGTCGCCTTATTTCTATCACCCAAGCCTGCTGGGCAGCATGGACAGCACTACGGCGGCGGCGGCTGCCGCTGCCATGTACAGCAGCATGTACCGGACTCCTCCAGCACCCCATCCCCCAGCTGCAGCGGCCCCTGGTGCCCCGAGTGCTCATCCACGGCCTAGGGCCTGGGGGACAGCCAGCCCTTAATCCCTTGTCCAGCCCAATCCCGGGCACCCCACACCCCCGGTGAAAACCTGCAGTGAAGGCACTGCAATCCTGCCCCCAAGTCCCTGGCCAGCCCGGACTGCTGCTCCTCCTCTCCCCCTCTCCAGGCCATTAGGCCTCCCTTGCAGCCGACTCTGGAAGGCAGAGGAGTAAGAGAGGAAGATGCTTACCAGTGGGCGGGGGACCCCCAAAGAGGAGCCAGCCCTCTGCCCTCCATCTCCCTACCCCTAGAAACAGGGCTGGAAAGCTCCCCCACAGCAGTGTGACTGGCGAAAACGCTGACCCCACACAGAGTGCGACCAGTAAGTGAAAACATCAACAAAAACAAAACCTCAAATTCTTTTTAAAAAATGACTTTGGGGACAAGCAGGAGGGAGGGGAGGGGGGAGGGCTAAGGAGGGGAGAAGGAAGGGTACGGAGCAGAAACCGCACAGGCAGAGAGAATCGTAGATGGACAGCCAGCCTCAAGTGCTGAGGCAAAAGGCGTTGCTGAGGACATTCCGTCTGCCCCAGAGAAAAGAGGAGGGTAACTGAGAACTTTGCACTGATTTCTCATGACCTTTTTTCTTTTGGAAAAGTGGCATGCTCCATAATATGAAAAAAAAATGTACATTTGAAAGACTGAGTGATAAGTGATATATCATATTTATTATATGTTGTCCAAAAAGAGTCACTTATATACGTTAGTAAAAACATGATTTTTCTTTTCATGTCTTTTTGATTCAGTAAAATAAATGCTTAGACAAAAATATAGATTTTTTTGTGATTGAAAATTACAAAAATAAAGTTTATCTTTTTTTAACAAGCAATGAAATCCAAGGGAGCTGATTTTACTAAAGCAGAATGTACAATGATAAAATGCTGACCTGGCTTAGAACAACAATTTTTTTCTGAAATATTAGGAATTTACAAAATCCGTAAAGAGGTTGGATTGGCTTGTATAAAAGCAGCTCCATTTTTCGTGCTGGCCTCTTCGGAACCATTATTTGATATGTGTGAGTTTCTTTCTTTTTAAGTGGATGGTTTCAAAACAACCCAGGAGGCCGTGGAGAAAATCTGTACTTGTAGGCTGTTGGTGCTGGCTAAGTTGGCGGCCACCTTTGCTGCGGTCCTGGCCTGCATAGAGTCCCCAGCTTGACCAGCGTGGTGATCCCTATGTCCACCCCTCCTCCTTCTCCTGGGGGTCGTCCTGGGGCAGCAAGGGTCCCAAACGCTGGGCAGTGATGACAACGCCGGCAGGGGCTGGGCGGCGGGCGGACGCTCCTCGGGCCTCGCAGCTGTTCTGCTGCCTGCGGGCTGGGCGCCCGTGCGTTCGGACAGCCTGCGAGCGGGAGGCTGTGGGACGAGCAATTAGGACGCCCCCAGGGGACTTAGAGAGGCTCGGCTAACAAACCCTTGTGGCGGCTTTGATCGTTGCCTTCTCAGTCCCTGGCGGCGGGCGTCCAGTCCCCAGCCCCATGCGGAGCCGCTTGTACTAGTGAGTTCCTTGTGCTGTGATGCCTGGAGCGGGGAGATGCAACGGTGAACTCAGGCTGAGACTGGCTGCCAAGCCTTTTATCTGCACCCCTGGGACAACTGGGACTGCAAAATAGGAGACCCTGTCCAGAGTGTGGAGGAGGCCTGCTGCCTGCTTTAGGAGTATGTGTGAGAGAGAGTGTGTGTGTGTGTGTGTGTGTGTGTGTGTGTGTGTGTGTGTAAGTAAATGTTTGTAGCATCCTGGCTTAAGTTAATCGTAAGCCGCCCCCACCCCCCCAGGCTGGCTCCCCATCAGGCTCAGTGCTCAGGACTGTGCGAAGGAACAACTAAGTGGACGGTACAGTTCCCAGATTGTTCCCACTCCTCTCCAGCCCCCAGGTCACTTCCCCAGTAGCCAGAGTCAGCTTCCCAATCTGGGCATCCTCACATTTCTATCCTCACTCCTGCTCTTACCCCTTTGTACAGTGACAAAGGGGTAAGACAAGCAGCTAAAATACATTTGGACCTGGCCTCCAACTTTCTCTGATGCTTGAACCTTAGTGCAGTTAAAAATATTTTTAAAAATGTGAAGTGATGTGGGAATGTATATTTAGGAGGGGTGGGAAGGAAGAAGGGAAGAAAGGTGAAATCCAGGAGGAAATTGCCCAGGGGCGCCTTGATCAGGCCTTGGCTAATTAGGAAGTGGTTTGCAGATTTCTCTCCAGCTCATCAATTTGCTTTAAACTTGGTCTTGGTCTTGTTTGATTCTAACAAAAGGGTCTGGACTGGCCCTTCTCATTTTCTGCCTGCTTAGCTGAGACAAACTCAGACAGCTGGGCTTGGCTGGAAACTGGGCGTCGATATGTCCAGTGGGGATGTCCGATGCCTAGGCACTTAGCAGACCCTCCTTGTTTCATCTTGCAGTTGGGTTTTTTGATCAAGTTTAAGCAGTTTAAAAGTGGTCTGCCTAGGCCTAAAAAGGCACTCTCTAAGGTTTTAGGGTGCTACATCTTCTGTTTGCACTGCACCTGGGGCTGGTCGAATGTGGGCACAGGAGGAATTTGAGAGGCCATGGAGTTCACTCATACAAAGAATCTATACAAAGAAATAACTCAGATCTAGGTTTGAAAACCACACAAAACTACAAATCCAAATAAGGCCAGAGCACCCATTTGCTGCCAGCAGTCCCCAGCCACCTGCACGGGAGTAGGTCGGGAAGTCTGCCCACTGCAACTTTACTCTCAAGGCTGAACTTGGACTCCTGAGGTGGACAATGCAGGAGGAAGCACTGTGCCTACAGAGATCAAGATTTCTTAATTAACCTCATATTCCTCTGCTGCTAGCAATCACTTGGGATCCATTAGAGTCCTCCCTAAATCCAAGTTTCTTCAAAGTCGTGTTTTCTTTCACTCCCTAAATCATGCAGCTGAATGTGTCAATGTCTTTTCTAAATTTGTTTTGGTTACCTGCTGTTGCATATAAGTTGGCAGATTGGATGTTGGGGGTAGGGAGATTGTCCCAGGAAGAAAGTTGGGTGGGTGCCTGGTTCCTTCATTTTTAAAATTTTTTCCTGCAGTAGTACTGCAAAGGGCACATCAGCAGGTGCCCTAGTATTCAAAAGTCCCTCAACTACTGCTTAAAAGTAAAATGCAAACCCAATTTTTTTCTTCACAAGGGTCCTTCTTTCCTATTGTGCCTGCTCAACTAAATTGGGGGGGTTGGCTAGGAGGTGAGAAGTACAACCCCAGGTTATCTGAGAAGCATTGAACAAGGTAACAGGCAAAGGCCTATTCTCATGGGAAATCTGGAGTTAAAGAGAACCAGAAGACAGCTGTCCCTGGGAGCTGTACTCTTTTTCTTTTTCCCACCTTCAGCTGGTGTCTGAAGGGCACTCTGTGGCTGGACTTCGATTGCTCCTTTGATTAAGTTGGAGGCTAAAAAAACAGGGACTTTCTGTGGCAATCTGCTTCCTACAGAAACACAGTAATACAAACTTATTTCAGAGAGATGTTTAAAAACCTGCAAAGGCCTCTTAGATTTGCCGACACCAAGATCAGCTCAGGGACCTCAGCAAACCTAGCACAAATCTGTAGTGAATGTGAAGGAAGAATTTAACTCCCCCGGCTAGCAGCCAGCTGTTCTAGCCCAAGCTAGTGATTTTTCAATGAGTTGCAAAGTAGTGATTGCTTCTTGGATCCATGCCTCCAGCAAAGATACCTACTACCCTGTATCAGTTTAGTTTTGCTCCACCCCTTAAAATGAAAGCCCACACGATGGCAAATTAGACAGCTGATTTCCTCCCTTGCAAATAAAACTGCTTACTCTCCCTCCTCCTCCCTCCCTGCCATCTGACTCCTGCCTAGGCAGCTCTTCCCCAGGAGTCTGTCGGATCCCACCTCCCCTTTTTAAACAAGCGGCTTGTGAGTAGTTTGTTTTGGTATATTTTTAACTTTCTAAAAATATTTGGAAAAGCTCTCCCCAGGGCTAGGGAAACTTTAGTTCTTGTTAAGCCACGTGGTTACAAAAATATGCTGGAAGAGAGCTGCCTGGTTTTTGGAGTCAACATGCTTGGAAAGAATGAGACTTTTCACTACTGGTGGACATGATCGGGGCAGAGTCAAGCCTTGGAGGGAAGTGACGTTTCTTTTGCATCTCCGAATCCTTGGTGAGGGAATTTGGGGTTGCCCTGTGCTCTGGCTGTTGACTAGAGAGAAGTATGGGCAGATGGGCGAGTGGGGGCTTCTCCAGGAATTACGCCTATGGACTCTGGAGCAGTGTCCCCAAGCTCTTTGAGTCTCCCCCTAGGTGTTTGTCCAGTCCCACTGTTTGGTCATTTCCAGGCTTTTTCGCTAACATTTGTGTCTTTTTCTGAAGTTAAGGCCTCTTATCAGGGTCCGCTGCCCAGTGCCCTGACTTCTTACTTCATCCCCAGGGCTGGGTAGGGGTAAGTGAGAGCGGTGTGTGGGGCTGTGGGGAGGTGTCCTTTCAGAGAAGGGGATGTATCATTGACCTCTTAGATTAGGAAACCAGGTCAGCTATCTCGGGGAGGTGATGACCCAGAAGAGACTATTCACCCCCCCCACTTCCGGCTGAATTTTGAAGGTCTCTGTCGGTTTGAGTTTTGCTGGGTGGACCGTCTCGATGAAGCTAACATTCTCAGTTTGTCTCCTCTCTCCTCTCCTTGTCTCGTACACTGGATCTCCCTCTCCCGGTTTCTCTCTGCTAGCACCACAGACAGCTCCCAAGGCGCGCGGAAGAATTAGGTGCCTGGGGTTGGCAGGTTCCGGTAAAGCCCGGTCGGCTGCAGGGGGCGCGTCAAGGAAGTGTCGGCGGCGCCCGCGGGGAGGTACCTCCCCGGCAGCATTTCCTGATTAGCTCTAAGTCCAAACAGGGTCACATTCCAAAGAACAAAATCTTCAGATCAATAATGTAATTCAAAACCGCAAAGATCTCGGGGTAAGTAGTGCTCAGTGACAGATCAACTCTAAATCGTCCCTATTTAATAAGTTCTTAGTGGAAGCCGATGCGGGAGGAGCGGGGCCTCGGGTCTGCGGCTCCGAGCGCTTGCGCCGCGCCTGCGACGAGGTGGCCGGCGGAGCCCTTCTCAATGGCACACACTTCCTCGGTTCGCACGGCCTGGAGCGCCCTCGGCGAGCCGCCGCCTGGCCCACCACGGGCAGAGCAAAAGCGCTCCCCAGGCGGCCGCCCTGCAGGGTGCGCTGGGCCCAGGCCCGACTCCCCCACCGCGGCTCTCGGAGTGCCCTCACCCTACGGATTTGAGTCTCTCCCAGCTCCTGCTACTATTGGGTCCGGGACGGTGGGTTGCCCCAGCTGGAGCTCTGCCGAAAGGAGGGGACCTTCGCGAGCGCGAGACTGAACTCGATTTACGATAAAAGGGCCCTGTCACTTTGTGGAGCTGATGGATTCCCGCCCTACCCACCCCCATTCCCGCCGTCAGACTTGATTCTTGAGTGAAGAGGCCCTCAGTGTGGCTGTCCTCCCGCCTCCTCCTAACGATTCGCACACACGTCGCAGCCAGGGATTTGGTGCGGCGGCCTTGAAGCCCCGCCGTGGCGCGCTGGCTCCGCGCGGCCTCTTCCTTGCGGAACCCCAGCTGTGCCCCGTGCTCCTCCGCCCCCAGGACAGCCCGGCAGCTACGAGTTCCTGCGCCGGGGTGCAGACAGCGCTTCAGGGAGGCACGGGTGCATCAGGACAGGGGCCCTATAGGCCTGGGACAGGAAATCCAGACGCTTTCAAGGACGGTGCTTAGGATGGCCTACAGAGCAGGGCCCTTCTCTCACATCTCGGTGGGCTCTGGAGGGAATATAAAACCTTCTCCTCTTGTGAAGACAATAAAATAGTCTTTGCCCAGTTCGGAGCTCTTATCTGCATCCAGTTTCCCTCCCACACTTCTAAAGGCCTCATGGCTGCAAATGATGCCTCCTTCAGATTTCCCTTCAATTCTTGGAAGTCAACTCCTCTTTGTTGATCACTCCCCTTCCCCCTCTTTCTCTTTCCCACTATAGTCGAAGGTATGAAAACGCTAAGTAGAATTTAGGAACTGGTAGAGATACGTAGTGTAATGGATTATCCACATCTGTAGATTCAAGCATTATTCGGGAGACAGGGTTTCCCCCCAAAGCCTCTGGCGACTGGAGGAAGAGGTGTTCCAGGGTGCTCATTCAGGCACAGTCCATCCTCATATGAACTAGGAGGGAAAGTTTTCTATAAAATAATGTACACTTATAATGCCTCCTTATGAGAGAGGAATTAGATATTGGTGGTACGTTGTTTCCCCACTCCTATAATACAAAATTAGAGTGCCGGTGGTGTAAAAATCTTCTGCGTTCTAAAACCAATCAGCTGACAGAGTGTTAGGAAATAAATGTGGAAGTCCGTGCTATTCACTTCCTCCTGCAGGAAAGCTACACTGTTTGGTATAGTTTTCAAATGTGGGAGTCTCCCAAGCACATTAGCTAGGTTTCCTGTAGAGTGAACTGTTTTCCTAGTGATTTAATTTTAAGCTTTTGATTTTAAATATATCTCCAATTTGATGCAATTGCCATGTCATAATTTCTGAAAAATGCAAATAATATTTGTTAATAGCATTGATAATCTGATTGCCCAACTTTCTCTTGAACCAACTTTTGCCTCCCGCAGAGGGTATCTGCAAACTGATGGGCAGAGAGGTTCCATACTAGATATTAAGAAAGACAGTTTCCCTTTGGAAATAGGGTGCATCAGAGCTCCAGCCACTTTAAAACGTCACCTTCTTAGTCATCTGTCTTATTTCCCACAGATGTTCTGTTAATGAAAGTTTACCAAATTGTTTCCATTAAATTATTTTCATTGTTTTTGTTTTGGGACGGAGTCTCGCTCTGTCACCCAGGCTGGAGTGCAGTGGCGCGATCTCGGCTCACCGCAACCTCCACCTCCCAGGTACAAGTGATTCTCCTGCCTCAGCCTCCTGAGTAGCTGGGATTACAGGTGTGTGCTACCACGCCTGGCTCATTTTTTGTATTTTTAGTAGAGACGGGGTTTCACCATGTTGGTCAGGCTGGTCTGGAACTCCTGACTTCGTGATCCGCCCACCTCGGCCTCCCAAAGTTCTAGGATTATAGGTGTGAGCCACTGCGCCTGGCCGTTTCCATTAAATTAAAAAGATTTAAAAGGGACACCTACTTCCTCACTGGCCTTGAGTGACACGGAAGCATTGTATTAAGCATGCTCATATGTGAATAGATGCATAAGTTTCACATAATCTTTCATTACTATGCATTGATAGATTGGCCCAGAAAGTCACATAAAGCACAACGGAATAACCGTGGGCAGGTCACACTTCCCTTTGTCTTCTTTCTTTTCTGGATTGCTTTGGAAAATTATGGGAATCCACATTTTTGAGGTGGTGAATAAGAAGTTCTCCCTGAACTTCTCTAACATGCATTAGAGCTGACCATCAAGAGCCAGTCGTTTGCACCAAACAGCTCCACCCAGCGGTGTCACGTGACTGCCTTCTGCCGGCCCCCCTCAGCCATGCCCAATCAGAGCGCTGGAAAGAAAGCTGCGGCTGGCTGTGCAATTGGAGGGTCTCTCCCATTGCCTTCTCTTCAACCATTGAGCGACAGCTAGCTGGGGCTTGCCTGGTTGCAGAGCCAGGACCAAACTTCTGTTACCCCTTTCCTCTTACCGTCTTCTGTTTGCGTTTTGAGTTAAAACTCTTTGCCCCTGCTGGTGCCTAAGGGATGACATTAGGCAACTCCGCACAGGCCATCTTGAGTCTCGTGGCCTAATTATTCCTGCAGAAGGTACAGTGCCTCTCACATGCTCAAAGTCCTCCCACAATGATATTTATTGAGACAGAATTAGATTAGAATTTGTATATAAACATTAAGACTTTTCCACCTCATTTAGCAAAGCAATAATGACTGCTTTCATTTCAGAAACTGATAATAGATACGATGGCCAGGGGTCTGGTGAGAAGCGTCAGGTGGGCAAATTCAAGAGAAGAAAGTTGTGGCCTGCTGGGAGACTTTTAAGGCCCAGGTTTGCAGAGTCCTTTCAGCTCCCCATGCCCTGCCTGCCTCATCCTCCTGATTTTCACTTTGCTATTGCACATGTCTGGAGTGTTTACATGTGGCCAGAGGTGATAGGTCAAACATTCCCATTGATGGATGTCAATGACGAAAAGATGGCCTTGTACATTTAAGTTTGTAAATGTGTTGGATCTTACTATTAATTAACATTTTGAAACATAATTTAAAAAACCAACTATTCAAAACACTGCTTTTTATACACAAGTACCGCATAAGTCAGTGGCATTTCAAGAAGGATTCCCTCTATTTGGCAACATGTTTTATGGGCTTTTCTTTTCCTCCCATGAATGATCTAGTCCCTTAGAGGAACATGACTGGTACTTGGTTGTGCCCAGAAATTTGGCAGAGGATATTTCCAACATACATGTTAATGAGTAATTGGATTTTAAGCAGAGCTGATCTTGATCCAAACCCAGGACTAGAAAGAATCTCAAAAGTCATCTAGTTTAATACCTAATGTAAACTTCACTTTTTTTCTAAAACATATTTGCTTAATGGCTTTTTCCCCTCTCCCATTTTTATTTTTATTTTTTTCCTGTAAGGATAAGAGACAAAAGGGAAGAAAATAGAAACTGCAGGATTATAGCACTTTCAATGATCTTGACCATGTTAGTCAGGCTGGTCTCCAGTTAAATTTATGTGGTCAAATTCTACTACAAAAGAAATAGACTTTTTGTAAAAATTATTAAAGTAACTTTCCTATTGTGTAGATAATACCTGCCAACTGTAGAAAATTTATAAAATGCTGAAAAGTAAAGAGAAGAAAAAACTCATTTTCTGCCACTCAAAGAAAACCACTACTAACATTTGTTTCATAATTTCTGGATTTTTGCAGTGCATTTTTATGTAGTTGTGTCATATTTTATCTGGGATGTATATGTTTTTCCCATGTAGTACAAGTGTTTCTCTATATTATTTAAAACTCTTTGTAAATATGATATTTGATAGATAACAATCTCTTTCATAAATGTGTCATAATTGTGCCCAGATGCAATGGCTCACACCTGTAATCTCAGCATTTTGGGAGTCCAGGGTAGGAGGACTGCTTGAGCACAGTAGTTCAAGACCAGCCTGGGCAACATGGTGAGACCCCGTCTCTGCAAAAAAAAATAAAAATTAGCAGGTGTGGTGGCATGTACCTGTGGTCTGAGCTATATGAGAGGCTGAGGCAGGAGGATTGCTTGAGCCAAGGAGGTTGAGGCTGCAGTGAGCTGTGATTGTGCCACTGCACTCCAGCCAAGGCAACATAGTGAGACACTGGACATTTCTTTTTTGAGTTAAATTTAATACACACACACACACACACACACACAGACACACACACACACACACACACACATATTTTGTTGTTGTTGTTTTGAGACAGAGACTTGCTCTGTCACCCAGACTGGAGTGCAATGGTGTGATCTCCACTCCCTGCAACCTCCGCCTCCCAGGTTCAAGCGATTCTCCTGCCTCAGCCTCCTGAGTAGCTGGGATTACAGGTGCACAGCTGTGCACCACCATGCCTGGCTAATTTTTGTATTTTTTGTAGAGATGGGGTTTTACCATGTTGGTCAGGCTGGTCTCGAACTCCTGACCTTGTGATCCACCCACCTCAGCTTCCCAAAGTACTGGGATTACGGGCATGAGCCACCATGCCTGGCCGTAATATATATATGTTTTTGAAACAAGGTCTCATCCTGTTGCCCAGGTTTGGGCAATGGTGTGATCTTGACTCACTTCAGCCTCGTCCTCTTGGGCTCAAGCGATCCTCTTACTCTAGCCTCCTGAGTAGCTGGGGCTTACAGGTGTGTGCCACCATGCCCAGCTAATTTTTGTATTTTAAAATAACATTTCAATGACCATGAAAGCAAGATTTTTGAGAATGGTTTCTGTGTGTTATTTGGTGTATCACATTACTATCGATCTTGTGTGGAAGCAATGAAAGAGCAAGAGCAAGATGACCAGCTCGGGAAGGGAAATGAATTAGTGACCAAAGGTAATAGTTTCACTGAATTGTGTAAATTCAGCCCGAGTAAATTGAGAACGACATGAGTTACCCTGTACAGGTTGTGGTGAAGTAAACTAAGAACATCATTTACCATTTTTTTACCTGTATTTTAAGCCTCCCTGACTTTGAGTATCAATTTGGCAACCTTCTCATCAAAGCAAGAGACTTGCCTGACTAAAGAGTGGGAAGGAAGGTCAGATCTCTTTTGACTTAGGTTGGTAGCATTTTGCCTGCCCAACTTGGCCTGTTGTTTTCTGTGCTCCAACTATTCTGTGGGTAAGCAGAGGGCTCCAGGTTCTAGGGTTGTTAATCTAGCACCTTTCATGAGAACTAAAGTCAGGTTAAAGAAAAAAAAAGAACCATAACCGACAAAGAAATTTGAGGGTGGGGGTAGGGGCTTGAGGAAAAGAATTAAATAGCAATAGCCTACCCTTTCATTTACATGACACACATTAACCGCACTATAGAAGTTGCAAGAGAACTGTCTTGTTCTCTTGTCTTCAGGAGCCCATGTAGGGCACTTTAATTGCCACATTTTCAAACCGATATAATGGTGGGGATGTCTTAGTAATTACCTTAATGAGATAACACCTTTCCTTCCCTCAACCTACTCATTATCACGCCTCTTGTTCAAATTTCAACTACAAAGAACTCTACTTGTAAAAAAAGAAAGTCTGAAATGTATTGTTCCAGGTCTCATACCCTTAAAATAATCACATTGCACATATCTTAAAAACATGAAAGAAATAGTACACACAAGCAATTCGAATATATTAAAGGAAAGGCTTTAGATAAGTAAACTAAACATCTGGGTGCCCTTTAATTATTCTTGGTTGGATTCTTTATCTTGACCTATAGTGATGCTAAGGTGCCAAAGTGATGAATTTTAAGATGTTGGGCTGTGAAGACGTGCAGCTGCAACACTGATGGATTTAGGAAGGGATGGTAACAAGGTTAGCTGCATGTGAAGTGTGAATTGAGATTTTTGCAAAGAGACTGTGATTGCAGATGGGCATAATGTTGTACCCTTGCATGAAATCTTGCTATTATTGTATAATGGTCAGACAGAGTGTGAAATGACTTATTACTTTTCTTTTATTCTTTAATGAAGTTGGTTAGAGTAGCAGTACTACTGCTAGTCAATAGTAGTAAAGCACACACATACAAAAAACTCTATGACAGGTGCTGAAATATTAAATATTTATTTAGTTTTGACTTTCTCCCTCTAATTTTCATGAATATCCATATGCAAACAGAAGCATCTCTTTATCCATATAGATAAACTTGTACTGATTTTTGTGTCTGCACTTACCCTTATTATCTTGTATAAATATCTGTTTGAGGCCCTGATGCGTATAAAGGATTTCAGTGTCCAACAACATTTCACAGCTATTTAAAATGTATAAAAATGTTGTAATTCTTTGGGACTGATTTCTGCATGGAATTTTGGTTGGAAAAGGCTATTTGGACTTACAGAGGCAATGCTGAAATATCAGTTTATCACTATCATGACTAGAAATGCTTTATGGAACAAAACGTAGTAAAAACCCATTATGAGGCACACTCTTTAACATGGTTTGAGTTATGGGAAAGAGTAAATCGTGGTTCTTCTATTTTGTAATATAGAGTACATATCTTTCATTGTATCACAGAGCACATAATGTAAATATTTCTTTACTTCCCAATATCAGCATCACAAGAAGATAATACCTTAGGCTTTATGAGTCAAAGCGAAATAATGCTATCATGTTAAAAACAAAACAAAACAAACAAAAAACCCTCTACTTCTATGCCAGTCTTCTGCCTCCAAATGCTTCTGTTAGAAATGGTAAGAAATATACATTTAAATATATTTGGTTTTTGGAGATTAGGGATTTTGTTCATTATAGAATTATTTTTATATGGCTTGTAAGATTCACAATCATTCTTAGTGCATTGACATAATATTCTTTTTTTGACATGATATTCTTGATATGAATAATAAGTGTTTAGAAAAGGCACAAAGATCTGTATTTAACATAGCACCTTCAATTGAATATTTAACATTTGAAAATAAAGTTTAATATAAATTTGTTTTGATTTCTCATGTTATACAGTTAGGCTATAATATAATAAAAATTCTTTTTCTGTTACTTGGACTATAGTGAGAATCAAATGATGTTCTTCAAAACAACACAAATTAGCCCTTAGAAACAAACTTGGAACCACTGACCTGTAAAAATAATGTTTAATCTTGTCCCTCAGCACCAACTTTACTGACCCTTTTCCCTACTTTTCTTTGGCTCAACTTGTTCTATAGATAGAACTCCATATTTATAGTTTCTCATGAGTCAAAAGATAGAACCACTAATATTTATTTAGATGAAATCTGGAACTATAACACATATCATACCTTCTTTTTTCATTTCTTTTTGTAAAAAGATGTTATCTTTCACTAGAAGCCTCTTTGACTGTAGTCTAACAGTGGAGTGAATGTTGGAATTTCTCTCTCAAGCTTGTTCTAAGAATATATGAGTATAGGGCAATATACAAACAGAGCCGATTTTTGAAGGAGTTGACTTTGTAAGATACCTTAACTCCATATATTTGTAATGTCAGTATTAAGAAGGCATATACTTCCACTTCTTACATATACTACTGCTTCATACATGGTGACTTGGCCACATCTATAGAAAACATTAGCAACTGTAATGAGTGATCTCTCACGCTCTTTATTCTGTATTCCCCAGACTGAAGTGCTGTGATTGGTTTGCAGTCTACTAAGATCAGCCCTTTTATAGCTACATGAAAGTGGGTCTGTATAAGAGAATCCATTATCTGCTACGTGGTGAGAATCTGCTCCAATACCATGTGACTTTCAGATTTCAAAAAAATGGACTTAATAGCATCTGTTGCAGTTAACTGTGACAGCATTTTAGGGGTCCTCTATATCTCAGCATTAGTGTTGTAAAACTTTGAATACTTCCTCATTAAGAAAAGCTTTACTGTGTATTACCATGAATACACAGTATGCACATAAACATTTATCTCAACAAATTTTTCGGCTGATAGCGTTACCCTTGAGGTTTCCTTTTTAATCTAATTCTAGGATGAGAGACATTGGTCTTTATGTTTGAAAGTACATAGTGGTAGTTTTCTTTAGTAAGATGAGAAATGTTCCTTGTGGGTTGTTCAGGGAACAATGAAATAAAACATTCTTCAGGCATGGTCGCTCACACCTGTAATCCCAGCACTTGGAAGACCAAAGTGGGTGAATTGCTTGAGCTCAGGAGTTCGAGACCAGCCTGGGCAACATGGCAAAAACCCATCTCTACAAAAAATTCAAAACTAAGTCCAGTGTGGTGGCGCATGCCTGTAGTCCCAGTTCTTCAGGAAGTTCAGGTGGGAGGATTGCTTGAGCCTGGGAGGTCGAGTCTGTAGTGAGTTGTGATTGCACCACTGCTTGCCAGCCTGGGTGATGAAGTGAAAAAAAAAAACCACTCAAAGTCTACTTATTAATTAAAGAAAGTGCCAGTTGGGGGCAGTGGTTTATGCCTGTAATCTAACAACTTTGGGTGACCAAAGTGGGAGGATTGCTTATGACCAGGAGTTTGAGATCAGCCTGGGCAACATAGTAAGACCCTGTTTCTATTAAAACAAACAAACAAAACCTCCCACGTGTAGTACTGGCTACTGGGAGGCCGAGGCAGGAGGATTAATCGCTTGAGCCCAGGTGTTTGAGGTTTCAATGAGCTATAAACAAAAAAGTATCATCACATCTCTCTCTCTGTTGGCTTAAAAATTCTGGATTGTTTGTCAGGAACATTTATTTATGCATACTTCCTGATCGTAACTAGCGAATTAATGTTTAACATTATCCTTAATATGTAATATGTATGTCTTTTTGTCTTAATCCCTGGGTCAGTGCCTAGTGTAACATAAGTACTCAAAGTTTATGTAATTGAATATGAAGTCATTGATTAATTAAAAACAGCATATCCAAGTGATGTTTGAAAGTCAATATATATTCCCTGATGGAAAGAACCATATCTGATCTTTCATGTATTTCAAATACTTGGCACATTAACTTGAAAATCTTAGGGCCACAATATATATTTATTACCACTATTGACTATAGTTGTGATATAATAAAAATTAAAAACAAAAATTTAATTTTCAATTGGTTTTTGGTATCTTACATATTTCTTTTTTAAAATTATTTTGAGACTGAGTCTTGCTCTGTCACCCAGGCTGGAGTGCAATGGCATGATCTCAGCTCACTGCAACTTCAGCCTCCCAGCATCAAGCAGTTCTCTTGCCTCAGCCTCCTGAATAGGTGGGATTACAGGTGCCCATCACCACACCTGGCTAATTTTTTGTATTTTTTAGTAGAGACAAGGTTTTGCCATGTTGGTCAGGCCGGTCTCGAACACCTGATCTCAGGTGATCCACACGCCTCGGTCTACCAAAGTGTTGGGATTACAGGCGTGAGCCACTGCGCCTGGCCTTATCTTATACATTTCAATGATGAGCATAGTATCTGGTAAAATTGTATTAATTATGTGACATCAACTTATTCTTGAATTAGTTGTGCCACTGACCTACATTTTAATTAAAACACCCTTTTTTCATAGATCTGAAGTAGTTATGTCAAAATAATCACTAGACTATTTGTCGTTGCTGATTATGTATAGCAAGAGGAGAAATGCATGCAGTACTCCTCTCCCAACTCTTTTCTAGAAATGTGCCTCTTTAATAAAGATGGAAGTGAAGGCAGATGTCAGGAATTGACTCCACTTTTCACTGGATCCTATGTTCTAAATTGTAAATTCAGGCAGCCACATAAGCTAAGAACAGGAATAGACAGACTTTTTAGCTTATTAACAATATTCTTAAGAGGGTAATGACAACCGGAAAAATAAATTGAGTTGGCAATTTAATAGGTATAATTCAAAGAGTAAACAGAAGCAGCTAAATTTCATGGTTAATAGTGGTACTATCGAAACAAGGCTGTTGGAAGACACTGTTAATAAAAACAGTGACTTTCAAAATGAAGCTAGGTTTAGCAACTAGGTTTCACTAGAAGTGTTTGGCATGACGTTTGGGTTCAAAATTACTATTCTGTATTGCTTAATGCATCGTTAACTGGAATCTGCAATGTGTGTGGCAGAAGAGAGAAAACCGATGCTTTTTCATGTAAGGATGCTCACATTCACATTCTTTGCATTTTGCCACACCCATATTTTAAGATGCTTGGAGAACAAAAGCATGCTAATAGAGAAAAATCTGTAAAATCTTGTCGGGTATTATTTATTATTATTATTTTGTTGTCAAAGATGTGAACATATGAGGAATTAGAAAACAGAACAGCTAAAATGAGTTATAATGAGTCACATCTCAAAAAAATACACACAAGGGAATAGCAATATAATGACAACACATTTTCGTTATTCTAAAAACAAATTCTGTCTGCTGGTTAAACCCCATTAATTGGATATTTTAGCTACTTACCAAAGGAATATGACTGTAATAAGTAGCCTTTTCTTCCAAGGAATAAAATATACCTAGTATAATTTTATTTGGTGAATCTGGTTCTTTTGTGCTACATAATTTGTGGCTATGGAAAGAGTGGGATGTATGCTGAAAGAATATGTTAAGATATTTCATGTGGGGGATTTCAGATTTTCTAGATACTTTAGGTATCTGAGGAAAAAAGTTGTAGAAACAAAACAGGAACCTTAGAGACATGATGGCTATCCCCTGGGTATCACAATGATTCATAATTCACAGGAGAGCAAGGCTCAACTGGATCATATTTTTATGGTACAAATGGGATTAATATTGTGCTTCACAGATACTACATGTTTATCACAAAGAAGACTGCATTTCAACTTTCTTTTACTGTGTTACGGCTTAGGAGAAACAACATTAAAATATGTTTTAAACTCCTAGATTAAAAAAGACCAATGGTTATTATTGTCCAGAGGTGGAGATAATTTTAGAATTATTATGGTTCTTTTCTCAGAGCTCTGAAATCTATTCTAACTGTGTAGCAACGCTGTGATTCATATTTATCATTTGTGAAACTTTGAAATATGTGACCATCTTTTCAACTTAGAAATTATTTTGCTGGCATGTAAACTTTAAGACCATCTGTTTCTTTTCTAAGTTTTCATAACTCCAGCAGCGAAGCAGATCCCAGAACATATATTTACCTGGACATCCTAGAGAGGTATTTATTTCTTAAAACCTTGTGAAATCATTAATTGTGAATAGTAAGAGGGTGTGGCAAGATAGATTACTGCGTGAATACACCAAGTGACACTTAAGCCAGTTTTTTGGGCCGTTCTACCACTTTCCATCCTGTTTGCCAGTGACTTTCCTTTGTTTTCTTTTTCTCCCTCTCTCCTCCCACTCCTTCTTCCCTCTTCTTTTATCTGTTGTACATCTGTTTAGTACTTTAGCCATTCTTCTGGGTGTGATATTTGATTACCTATTTTTCTCCTTAGACTATGTGCCGTTTGAAAACATATACTACACACCAAAACATTCCCCACAATTCCTATCAGAGATGCTCAGTAAACATTTAGGGAGCTCCCAAAAGCCAATATTCTTATTTTGCAGGTTTACATAGGAAGCTGTCAGATCATTAAACTCTAGGATAGGGATTTTTTTCATTATTAGTACTGTGTGTGCTTATATATAAATTTAAAAGTGTAATTAATTTAGTTTATAAATAATGTTTAAGGATGATTGGTTTGGATTATCAACACAGTGTTTATGCATAACATCGAATGTGTTGCAGGCTGGGATCTCCTGTGTAGCTTTTTATTTACCAAATGGAGCCTGTGGTTTGTGATGATCTTCTCCAAAACATATGGCTAGTGACTAATCCTTGATACAATTTCTAAAACAGCCACGAACACTGAATATACAGTCTTAGAGAGGGAAACTGGGGCTGTGAAATTTTATGAGCCAGATCTTTTCTGAAAGAGAGAGAGAGAAGGATGTTCTCCTGCTCCTAGGCTTTGGGAAAGTTTAATTAAATTCATTGGTGAAATGTCAAAGAAATGTAATTCACCAACTATTTTGACTATTTTTTCTATTATGAAATCACTTTTAGTATGATGTATTAGGATGTTCTCTTGGTTCCCAGTTTATTGTTGGTTCATCTAATTTGAAAGGATAATTGAAGAGCTTTGATAAATAAATATTAAAATGTGTTCGTTTCCTTATAGCTTCTGCTAGGGTTTTGTCCAGCGTTTCTCTGCAATGCCAAATGGCCCGGGAGTCCTGGCAAAGGGAGTCTTCAAGCTTTGGCAATGGAGGGTGGGCCTACATTTTCTCAACTGCCCAAATATTTTGTGACTTTCAATCTCAGCAGGCATCTCCTTCTCTTCCATAGCAACAGTGCATTTGGGGGATTACTGTGTTTTCTTCCCCTTCTACCTCCTGTGGGAGAATACCATTAATTCAAAGCTAGGATAAATAGCTAGAATTCAGTATGGCTCTGTAAGAGTCTATTTCTAGAGTAGAGTTAGACACAATACTCAAAGGGAGGCCTTCTTTTGGAGTCCTAGAGAAAAACATAACCAAATTAAATAAAATGTCAATTTCTAGTTTATATTTTCTTTTCCAGTTGTGAGGTATGTTGAAAATGATATTTTTCCTTTAAGAAATGAACAGATATAAATAATATGTTGAGAACTAATCCTCAATCTTAAGGCCATTTCCGTAGAGGACTCTTTTATTAAACCAAAAATTTACTATGGATAATGATTAGATGATTAAATGATGCATAACTACTCTTTTGGAAGACTTCACTAAAAGCATTTTATACTACATGGATTGTTTTACTGTGAACATTCCCAGTGATTGGTGCAAACCTTTGCCAATGAATGACAAATTTACATACACATCATGTCAGCCAGCAATATTTTGCAGCTTTAATTGCTTTAGCTTCAGGCATTCCATGTCAAAATAGAGTGTTTAATGTCCTGCAAGTTACTCTGTTTCTTTGCAATGTTAAATTATTCTGTAATTTGCCTGTTTTCTTTCTAGCACATTGTCCATTAAGTCCTTTAATAATTTATAATATAAAATGCATAATGCAACTTTAAATAGCATGGACAGCTTCATTTTTAGAAGGTTCTGGGTGGGGTGTATCAGGAAGAACAGAAAACCTGAAATGCATTTGCATAAAATGTTTACTGCTACCTTATATCTCAGTTGAAAATATTCCATCTATGTTGCTAAACTTCTGTCTTAATGTTAACTATATGTGTGAGTGTGTGCTGTGTGTATGCTTTTTAAATTTTAGATGAAACTATTTTAAAAACTATGTAGACAATGTAGAATCTATTAAAAGGAAAAGGATAGTATTTTGTGCAGCCAGCTACATTTTCATGGTAAAAATCTGATTTTATTCAGTACAATCTAAGAGAGTGAATGTGATAAAAAAGTTATTTGTAGGTGTTCAGTCAAGCCAATTTCAGCAAAGGTGTATGAATACAAAACACAATCTTCGATATGTCTTTGCTTATTATAGGTTTGAAGTAAATGGAAAAAAACAGTTTACCTAGCTTTTATTAGTATTTTATTATTTTTAATTGTTAGAATTTTACTTTGTGTTCATTTGTAAAGAGTGATCCTTGTTGGGTAACTATGTCTGATGTGGTGCTGTTATGCACATATATATCGTGTCTTAGATGTTAAGATAAAATAAATGAGCAAAATTCACATAAATGTGTAAAAGCCAAAGAATGTCAAACAACTGCTCTTGTCTATTGAGAATGCCATGTTCAAAAATAGCCTATTCCTTAACTATATAATATAAAAGCACCAAAAATAAAATTCCAATAAATAATGATAACATACTCCTTAGTATACAGTAAATACCTCTCTTTTCAAAATGGTAGGAGAACAAAATGAATTTATCTTTTATGTTTTTGAATACTCATATTTGTAAAAGATAGAAAGTCTTATTTAAAACATTAAAAATATAATTCATAATTCACTATAAATTTACCTTTAATATTTTCCCCCTCTTCTTCCTTTCTCTAGTCTTCACAATGCTTCTTTACTTACTGTGTTTTTCTGTTGAGTTCTAAGAGTGCCTTTGGACAAGTTTGGCTATAATTTGGTCTTTTTGTCTTTGTGATCCTTAAAAGGACAATTGTATAATTCGTTTCCTAAGGATTTGGGAGCATTGGAGCACTTTCTAGTTTAATCTGTTACCTGTCATATACCCAAGACTCACAGAGAAAATTTTATTGTCTGATCAAATAATCTCTAGAGACAATCCAAGGTTGAGATCATCTTTTGACATAGGAATATCAACAGTATAGGGATATACTTAGGGACTATATAGGGATACTATATGGAAGAACACTTCACACTTCAATGGTATTTGTGAATCAACCATAATTCTTACTTTGGGATTTTAAAAACAGTGCATGTCGACCTGTAGTTAAAGTATTTAAGCGCCATGAGAAAGCTTGCCTTGATTGGTTTTAACTTTATTATTTCACTTTCTGGAGGAGGTATCTAATGGGATGTGTTAATTGAGGGTGGATATTTTAAGATGGATTTTTTTTCTCCCACCATTAGCTTAGTTGATCACTTATAAATGAAGCATATATGTGTGTGTGTGTGTGTGTGTGTGTGTGTGTATGTGTGTGTGTATATATATATACATATATATTAAAGACAAGGATTAGAAGGGAATCACATGTGTAGAAAGCTAAAGCTGTATTATATTTGGCTTTGGCAGCTTCCAAGTTGATTCTGTGACTTAGAATGTGAAGTGAGGAACCTGTATTTACTATGAAAGCCTGAAATAAGTGGCATTTACTAGCGTTTCCAACTTCATGTTTTCCTAAATGCCTGGAATAAACTCAGTAGAGATAAAAGAATATACTATAATGAGCAAGTAAGAACTCTTTTGCTGCATTAAAAAAGGGCCTATTTGGATTGTCAAATATATTGAGTTTATTGACAATAACATATATCTTCTTCGTTTCTCTGTTTATACAATTTCTGAGGGAAACTATAGCCAGAAGATGTTGTGATACAATGTCAGGATAAGCTTGGCTTAACAATTCTTAGAGAAAACTCCTTACAGTTTGCTAATTTCCAGAACATTTATGATAATTAGGGCTGTCCTCCACCAAGAAAGGAGAAAAGTATATAAGTAAAAATCAATTCTGCTTCTTCCTCAGGTCTGGGCCTTTTTTTTCCCTGCTGTCTCTTTGAAATCCTAAGGAATGGCTTCATACTTCTTCACATGCCTGGGGTGGTGAGGGCTCAGGAAGGGTGAGGTGAGGGGTGCTTGTGGCTACATTTCTGTATTGAATTTAATTTTTCATTGATAATTAGACTGTTGAAGCCACCTGATATTTTTGACCAACAGGAAACAAAAGCCCACTGATTGACTCAGGGGATACACAGGAGCGGCCCCCACTGTGCTCACACAGCAGCTCCGCAAAGACTAAAAACAAGAGCTGTGGCAAATTGGATCACCATACAAGTTTCAACTGGCCCATTGTGTACATGTAGTAAATTGGGAGCTGATATTTCTGAGAACTATTTATTAGCAAAGCTTGGTGTTTTACTCCCTACCTTATCTCTCCCCCATCACCCCCACTTAGTTTACTTGAGTAAACAGTTTTTCCCAAGTTAGATGAACAATCTAAAGTACTTATAAAAATTCAGTTAATTATCCAAAGAAATGTCCAGACTAGAAACGTACTGATGATATGTGAAAAATTGAATACATTTTTTTTTTTTTTACTAATCTTAACAGGCATTTATGTGTGTATAATTGTACAAAAGGCAAATGGGTGACATTTGCAAGAGTTTACTGAAATGCAAAAAATAGAATAATATTTTAAAAATTCAACTCTATTGCTGCATGTTTTAGCAAGATTTTTAAATGAAGATTTCTCCATGACAGCTTTGGGTGGAGTGATCAGTTCTAACCATTTAATATAAAAAAAGTGTGAAAATACTAGGCTGTGGCCAGTTAGCAGAAATCATAGTTATACAAGCCTAGACCTGTATGTCTTACAGAAGAATTGATAACTCTGGATGTTTTTTCAATTTGAGTAATGCAGAGGGAGAAAAATAGAGTTTGTTTCATTAGTTGCTTATATATGTACCGTCTCTGAGAGTTTTAGCTTTTGGTGAGTTGGGAATATATTATCACCACTACAATATTATAGGGGAAAATGTATACAGAAGCATGAATAACTGCAAAAAATAAAGTGTATATGAATCTTTCACAGTAAGGCTTTTGAGATGATGCCATTTCATTTTATGGATATTTATTCATTTATTATTTTATGGGTACTACTGCATATGGTCCGTTTTTGTTTCTGTGCTCTTCCATTTTCATCCAGTATATAAATTAGTCCCATGGGCAATGGAATGATTTGGTGGGAGAAGCCCAAGAGTAACAGGATTACTATTGGTGCTGCAGCCAGGGAACACCATGGAGACCATGCTAGAGAGGGTGCAAGCATGCTCTGGTCATTATTTTGTTTCTGAGTATTAAGACTCAGCCATCAAATATTCATTAATGCCTATAATGTTCAATAATCTGTTAAATGTTGTAGAGAATGAGACAAGTATTATGCTTGGCTTCTGAAATCTAGAAGTTTATCATTTAATAGGTAAACAAAAGTTACTATTATAAAACAACTAGCAAACCGTTGAACTACAGAGGTTGCAAGAATAATATTGCAGCAGTATGAATATTTGCATGCCTGTTTAGGCCTTCTTTTAGAAAAATTGAAGTGTAGACTTTCTTAACTTGGTAGCCAGCATGAGATAGGTGGGATTATTGTATCTCAGCAAATTATAAAATAATTCAAAGGTATCTTATATTATAAATTAGAAAAAAAATTCATTTGATTCTTGGGAATCAATGCAGACACTGAAGACTCAGCATCCAGAGATACTGAACAGTCTTCAAGACTAAGGGGATATTATTGGAGGAATATGGCATGTTGAGGAAAACTGTTTAACTTTTGTCATTACAGATTTTCTTTTAAATGTAGGGAAATGAAAGGGAAACAAAATGAAGAATATTTATAAGAGTTCCTCATTGCGTTGCTACGAGGATTAAATGAGATAAAGCATACAAGGTGCCTAGGCACAGATGAGGTGTTCAACATATGCCAGTAAAAAAAAATTAAAGCTATCAGCCTGGCCAACATGTTGAAACCTCGCCTCTATTAAAAATACAAAAATTAGCCAGGCATGGTGGCAGGCACCTGTAATCCCAGCTACTTGGGAGGCTGAGACAGGAGAATCACTTGAACTCAGGAGGCGGAGGTTGCAGTAAGCCTAGATCACGTCATTGCACTCCAGCCTGGGTGACAAGAGTGAAACTCCATCTCAAAAAATAAATAAGCAAATACATAAATAAATATGTAAATAATATCAGGAAAGGTTGATTAATTTCTCAGTACCTGAGACTAGAGAGTAAGTTGGAAGTGATGATTAATTGTCTTTCTCCCTCAACTCTCAGACGGTCAGGTGAGCATGTATCTGCTGGATGGGATCCTCTTTAAGTTAGCTGGGGCTGGGCTCTGTGCTCTCCTTACTCTTGTATCACTTAGTCCTAATACCAGCCCTTTCCGTCATCACCGGAAATAAGCCTAATTCCAGGTCCAGAGGCTTTTGACACTTTTGCCCTCCACACCCGCTTCTGAAAATTCCCCCTCTGTTTGACTTCTGGGATAATCACTGTTTCTTATTTCTCACACTTTTCTGAACCTCTTCTCTGTCTCTCTTGATGGGTTTTCTTTTTCCACAAGAAAGTACTCACCCCCTGCTTTTTTTTTTTTAACTGAGTTCTATTCTTAGTCCCCTTTTCTTCCCACTCTACAAATCATTCCTAGGAGAGTCCCATCTTCTTGCATGGCATCATTTCTCATATAACGTCAGACAGTTCTCCACATCCAGCTCCAGACTCTCCACTGGGCTCTGAAAATGCATTTCCAACTTGTGACTCCTTACATCTTCTGTAGTTACCTTACATTCAACACACCCATAACAGAATTTATTTTCTATAACAAAAAAGTTTCTTCTCCTGTATTCCCTGTATAAATTAATGTTATTTCTATCATAGGGTGTCCGAATGTACAACTTGCTTGGGATTGAGGGGTTTCCCATGACATAAGACTTTCAGTGCTGAACCTGAGAAAGTCCTGAGCAATCTGGGACCAGCTTGTCTATCTATCTATCTATCTAATCTCCCAAACCAGCACCTCTGAGTTTCTTTCCACACTTTCTGCTCTCTCATCTCCCACCTCTAATTAGTCACCAAATTCTGGGTATCATACCTCAGAAATCTCTCTAGAAACTTTCCCTTCTTTTCTCTTCTCCATACTACTGCCTCAATTTAGGCCTTTATTATTTCTTGCCTGAGATACTGTAATAGAATCCCATCCTGTATTCTTGACTTTGAGCTCAGTCATTTTATATTCTGCCTAAGAAATCTGCATGAATACAGATATACTCATCATGATACTATTAAACAATAAACCAGAAAGCTGGAAGTAATAAATTCATAGAGAAAATTGAATTCTGCCATAGATTAGAGGGTTTTGGCTTTTCACCCTGACCACAAACTCAGGAACTGATGTAAGTTCAGTATAATAGATACCTGTTAGAGATCAACACAATTTTCTCCTCAGCATCTGGATCAATTTTTCCCTCTGTCTGGACAGGAGTGCTTGCTTTTAAAAAAAAAAATTGCTATGGGAACATCTTGTATTATAGTCTAATCAAAATAAAGCCATAAAATTTCTGCAATTATCTGTGTACAAAGAACTAGATAATGGTGATAAGGAGCAAGAAAGAGCAAAAATATAAATTTTAACAGGAAACCAAATACAGGTAAACTTTATTTTATTGTCCTCTACTTTATTGTGCTTCACAGATTCTACATTTTTTTTTCAATAAATCGAAGGTTTGTGGCAATTCTGCACCGGAAAGTCTATCGGCACCATTTTTCCAACAGCATGTGCTCACTTTGTCTCTGTGTCCCATTTTAGTAATTCTCATAATATTTCACACTTTTTCATTATTATATCTTTTATTGTGATCTGTGGTTAGTGATCTTTGATGTGACTATTGTAATTGTTTTATGTTGCCATAAACGGCACTTGTATATGATGATGAACTTAACCAATAAATGTGTGTGTTCTGACTGCTGTACTGACTGGCTGTTCCCCCCATCTCCATTTTTTTTCTTTGGTTTCCTTATTCCCTGAGACACAATAATATTGAAATTAGGCCAATTAACAATCCTACAAAGACCTCTAAGTGTCTAAGTGTTCAAGTGAAAGGAAGCATTGCAAATCTGTCACTTTAAATCAAAAGCTAGCAATGATTAATCTCAGTGCGGAAGTCGTATTGAAAGCTGAGATAGGCTGAAAGCTAGGCCTCTGGCACCAAACAGTTAGCCAAGTTGTGAATGCAAAGGAAGAGTTCTTGAAGAAAATTAAAAGTGCTAGTCCAGTGAACACAGAATGATAAGAAAGTAAAACAGCCTTAATCACTAATAGGGGGAAAGTTTTAGGGTCTGAATAGATTTTACTGGTCTAAATAAAAGATCAGAATGGCCACAACATTCCCCTAAGCCAAAGCCTAATCTGGAGCAAGAACCTAATTATCTATGAAAGTTCTATGAAGGCAGAGAGGGGTAAGAAAGCTGTAGAAGTTAGAAGCTAGCAGAGGTTGGTTGATGAGGTTTAAGGAAGGAAGTTGCCTTTGTAACATAAAACTGCAAGGTGAAGCACCAAGTGCTGATGTAGAAGCTGCAGCAAGTTATCCAGAAGATGACTGATGAAGGTGGATACACTAAACAGATTTTCAATGTTGACAAAACAATGTTATATTAGAAGATGTCATCTAGGACTTTCATAACTAGAGAGGAGAAGACAATGCCTGGCTTCAAAACTTCAAAGGACAGGCTGACTTTCTAGTTAGGGGCTAAGGTAGCTGGTGACTCTAAGTTGAAGCCAATGCTCATTTACCATTTCAAAAATCCCAGGGCCCTTAAGAATTATTCTAAGTCAGTTTTGCCTCTGCTATGTAAATGGAACAACAAAGCCTGGATGACAGCACATCTGTTTACGTCATGGTTTACTGAATATTTTAAGCCCACCATTGAGACTTACTTCTCAAAAAAAGATTCCTTTCAAAATATTCCTTTTCATGGACAATGCACCCAGTCATCCAAGAGTTCTGATGGAGATGTCTAAGGAGATGAATGTTGTTTTCATTTTCATAATATTCATTCTGTGGCCTATGGATCAATCAGTAATTTTGGCTTTTAAGTCTTTTATTTAAAAAATATATTTGATAAAGCTTTAGCGGTCATAAGTCAGGATTCCTCTGATGGATCTGGGCAAAGTAAATTGAAAATCTTCTGGGAAGAATTCACCATCCTCTCTCTCTCTCTCTAATATATATCATATAGAGAAAGTACATATAATATACAAAAAATATATTTCTATTGTATAAAATATATTATAGAAAATATATAAATATTATATATAAAATATATATTTTCTATAATATATACAGAAAAATATATTTCCATCCTGACTTAGGACAGCTAAAGGCTTATGAAAAATATTTCTTTATTTTTATTTTTATTTTTTTTTAAATAAAGACGGGGTTTCACCATGTTGGTCAAACTGGTCTTGAACTCCCGACCTCAGGTGATCCGCCCGCCTTGGCCTCCAAAGTGCTCGGATTACAGGCGTGAGCCACCGCGCCTGGCCGAAAATATTTCTTAAATAAAAGACTGAAAAGTCAAATATATGTATACATATTTGTTGTTGTTGTTGTTTGTAGAGACAAGTTTTGCCATCTTGCCCAGGCTGATCTTGAGCTCCTGGGCTCAAGCAATCCACCTGCCTTGGTCTCCCAAAGTGCTGCTGTGATTATAGGCTGAGCCACTGTGCCGGGCTGGATTCCCGTTTTGAAAGAAGTTCTGCTATAAATAAAGTGCTATCAACCAGCATCACATGCTACAGGGAAACTCTTCATGAAAGGAAAAGTCAGTTGATGCGGCAAACTTCATTGTTGTCTTATTTTAAAATATTCCTACAGCCAGCTGGGCACAGTGGCTCATGCCTGTAATCCCAGCACTTAGGGAGGTCGAGATGACTGGATTGCTTGAGCTCAGGAGTTTGAGACCAGCCTGGACAACAACGTGAAATCCCATCTCTATGAAAAAAAAAATACAAAAATTACCCAGGTATGGTGCTGTGTGCCTGTAGACCCAGCTACTCGGGAGGCTGAGGTAGGAGGATGGCTGAAGCCTGGGAGGCGGAGGCTGCAGTAAGCCCAGATTGTAACACTATACTCAAGCCTGGGTGACAGAGTGCGACCCTGTCCCAAAATATATACATACATACATATATATATATATTTTTTTCAACAGTACCCTAACCTTCACGACCGCCACCCTAATCAGCCAGCAACCATCAACATTGTCAAGATCCTCAGCAAGATGATGACTTGCTGACAGTTCAGATGATCATTAGCATTTTTAGCAATACAGCGTTTTAAAATTAATGTATGTACATTGCTTTTTAGACACAATGCTATTACACATTGAATAGACTACAGTATGGCATAAACATCACTTTTATATACACCAGGAAACCAAAATATTTGTGTGACTTGCTTGCTTTTTTGCAGTACTGTCTTTATTGCAGTGGTCTGGAACCAAACCCATGGGTTTGAGGTATGCCTGCACAGAAATTTTGCAACGTGGGTATATTATCTCCTCTCACTCTACTCTTGGACCTGTCTCTTGTTTCAACTACAGTCTCACTAATGGTGATATCACTTATTGCTCATCAATAATATTCCCCATCATCATGCCAGATGCTTAAACTTGGGCTGTGTAGTGGTTTTAAAATATATCCACAAAGTCTTTGATATTCCATCCTTCAATATGTGAAGCCTAATTTCCCTTCTTTTGAGCGTGGGTTCGACTTCGTGACTTGCTTCTAATGAATAAAATATGGCAGGAGTGAGAGGAAGTCTTCTGAGACTAGATCATAAAAGGCATTGTGACTTCTTCTTTGATCTCTCTTGTCGGATCGTTTGCTCTGTGGGAAGCCAGCTTGCATGTTGTGAGGACTCTCACACACCCCTATACCGAGGTCTACAGGTCTATGTGGTCAACAATTGACGCTTCCTGACAACACCCAGCACCACCTTGCCAGGCCTGTGAATGAATGATCGACTTACAAGTGGATCTGCTAGTCCCAGTCAAGCCTTCAGGTAAATGTAGTTCCAGCCAACATCTAGACTGCCACCTCATGAGAGAACCTGAACTACCCAGGTAAGCTGCTCTGATTCCTGACACATGAAACTATATGAGAAAATAATTTTTTTTTTGTTTTAAACCACTAAGCTTTGGGGGTAATTTTATTATGCAGCAACAGATAACGAATTCAAAATAGTTTTGTTTGACTTTTTCTCACCTATTTAAGCTATATTATTTTCCTCTTATTCATTGCATCTACTACCGTATTATAGACCTTCATCTCTTAATTATTGTTTTCACATGCACTCATTCTGTAGGCCTTTCTGTCCTCCTCTTGTTTGGAGAAAATTCTCCATAGGTCTCTTGCATTTTTTTCTAGCTGGTGAACAGAAACATTGTCTTTTTGTTCTGGGTTATCTTTTCAAGGATGCAGGTTTGCTTACTGTCCAGTATAATAAAACAATGTCTTCCTCGGGAGCAAAGGTCAGACAGGTTTGCTTACTGCCCATTATTAAAGACTCAGGTTTTGTAAGTTCAGCATTTCTCAGCTGTGATGCAAACCTACTGTATGTGCAGTATACACGGGGCCCCTTCTGCATCACCCCCATGGCACGTGGATGGGAGGTGTAGCTACAGCAAAATTGATGTTCATGTGGCCTGCTGGGTCCTGAGGAATTAAGCCCTTTATTTCTGATAGTGGATCTCATGACTTTTGCAGGCTAACTTGTCAGCTTGCAAGTAAGGTAAAATCTCAGACTCTTCATGGTTCTTGACAGTTTTAACCCATTCGCCTCAATTCCACCTAAGGCTGCAATCATGCCAGTTTTCAGTTCATTCTTTTTATTCATTTACTGAATGAAAACTGCTAAACCTCTAACTGACTCCCATTTTAACGGCTCTTTTTTTTTCTTTGATACATCTTAGGAAATGTGTTAGCAAGGCAAACTTCAAGCACACTCTTCTTATTTCTACCTTGGAACTCTAGAAGGTACAATATATATACATATTTTTGAGACAGGGTCTTGCTCTGTAACCTAGACAGGAGTACAGTGGTACTATCTCGGCTCACTACAGCCTCTGCCTCCTGGGCTCAAGTGATCCCTCCACCTCAATCTCTGAGTAGCTGAGACTATAGGTGTGTACCACCATGCCTGGCTAGGTGACAATATTTTTTTGTGTTATATCTTCCTCTTATTCTTTTCCCTAGAACCACGATATCCTTCCACCTGTCTCTGAATAGCTGAGACTACAGGTGTGTGCCGTCATGCCTGGCTACGTGACAGTTTTTTGTGTGTTATATCTTCCTCTTATTCTTTTCCATAGAACCATGACACCTACCACTTTCAAGATAAATGTGTACAACTTATGTCTCCTGGGAAATATTTATCCGTTGTTCTTAAACCTGATTCTCCTCATAGTCTGAGTGGAATAACTGTTTCATCCTTGCTTTCTCTTATCTCCCCCTCAAGTATTTAGCTCTTACATCTTATACAACAGCACTTATTTGTAGACATATATTTATGCCTTTTAAAAATCGTATGTTATCTTGTATAGATATGATCCTGTATAGGATAAGAACCTCCTTGAAAGCAAGAGACGTGGCCTTTTTTCCTTAGTAAGACAAGCAGATCTGGACAGAGAATGCTTTATTTACGTGGTAGTAATTTACCCAGTGCTGGCAGACCCAAATGTTCTGGTTTCCTGGGATAATCCAAATCTTGTTTGGTGACATTGCCTTGGTTTTTGAACATAGGCTTAGAAAAATTGCTGAATAACTCCAATCCTAGGAAGCAGATGGTAATCCTTGAAACTGCTTCTGGCTGCCACTGCAGGGCAATTCCTCTTTTCTGGCCCAAGATTTCTTCCCAGTCTTAGCCTTTATCCAAGACTTTTTATTCTTTCCCTCAGGCTGCTGTAGTTTAAGTCGTCCTCTAGAAAACAAAACAAAACAAAACACAAAACCCACCAAAGCTCTTCAATCTTTTGTCCATTGAACAAATCTTCAATTCTCTTTCTTATGCCTTTTAATATTCTCTCTCTCAGTTAAGATTGGGCTTCTTGGTTTCATATTCTATTCTCTGTGGGAAAGCATTAAAAATAAGAACTAAACAAAAAGTCTTACTGTAAGGAGAATTTTTTTGGAGTCTCTGCTTTTCTTTTTGATGTTTAATCTATTCTGCAAACACAGAATTTTAGCTAATCTGTCCTTCACTGTATCTGCACTCCTGGAAGTTCAGTCCTTGTGGGCAGCTTCTTTCTTTCTTTTGGGGGGCAACTTTTATATATAGCCTTTTAAGGATCATCTCCTTCTCCAGGCCCATTCTGCTACAGGCTTGTGAACTTGAAGCAACGTGAGTGTGTCTGTGTGTGTGCACGTGCACACATCAGAAGAAGAAGAACTTTCTCACCAAGCAGACTTTTTCAAGTGTCCTCAGCTAGTTTACGATGTGTGAGTTGGGCACAGAGGAAGTGGGTGAATTTGTCCCTTGATGACTCTCATGGCTAACAGCTTCTTTAAATTCTGTAAGGTTGTAAGATAGCAATTTTTTCTGACCAGTTTCTTGGCTTGCCGTCCTAATTTGGATGGTCTGAAGTTGTGATATTTAAAGCAGCCAAAAGAATAAAATTAAGGCTCATTTTTATGTTGTGGCCAAGCAACATGGGGATTTGTAACCAAAAGCATTTAATTAGTAACATGGGATAATATATGGGAAATACAATGTACACTGCTTTTTGATGCTATTATTCCTTCAAATTGCTATAAAAGCCCAATGAAAAGAAATTCTTATGTTAGAAAAATCTTTATCTTTCATGAAATATTCTTTTTTTAACTGTTTTTGCTCCAGAACTTTTTTTCTAAACCACACACACACACACAAACACACACACACACACACATATATGTTTATTTATTTATATTTTGAGACAGGTTGTTGCTCTGTTGCCCAGGCTGGAGAGCAGTGGTGTGATCACAACTCATCGCAGCCTCAACCACCTGGGCTCAGGAGGTGTGTCCACCTCACCCTCCTGAGTGACTGGGACTACAGGCGTGCCCCACCATGCCTGGCTTATTTATTTTATTTTTTGTAAAGGTGGGAGTCTCACTATGTTGGCCAGGCTGATCTTGAACTCCTAGGTTCAAGTGATCCTCCTGCCATGACCTCTGAAATTGTTGGGATTACAGGTGCGAGCCACTAAGTCTGGCCTAAACTTTAAATATATATAAATAGCTGAGTAGGATAGACTGTGTCACCTGGTGTTTCAGTATTTAAAGGTTCCCCACCTTGCACCCCAGGCCAGATTTTAAGAATTTTTTAGAAATTACTACATAATTATCAGAGATACATGGCTTGAATTACTATAACATATATCAGAGTGTCTGCTGAGGATGTGCATAAATTTATAGCAGTTATGAAAATAACAAACACCAATATTAGCTTAACTTTTTCTTATTCTTGTCCCAATCCCACTCTCATCTTTCCCTGACTTGAGGTAAACTTAATTTTCCTATGTCACAAATTGGGTTCCTCACGAAACAGTCTCTGAGACTCTAAGATTTGTATGTGGAAGTTTTTATTGTGGGTGTTTTGGGAGACATACCTGAACGGTGAGGGAAGAATAATTGGGTTAAGGGAAAAGTTGAACTCTGATTCAGTCACAATAGACATTTCAGCTGATCTTCAGAGAGTCCTGTAACTGGGATGCCTGTGCAGGATTGTGTGTCTTAAAGCAAGGAGGCCAAGACTAGACCCCCCACATTGGCTAGCACCAGATGCAGGCCTTCTCTGTGAAGGAGAGAGAGCCCCACAAGTTGTGCTGTGTTATTATTTTTATATATTGATAAAATCTGATTTGTTAAAATTTTGTCGAATAATTTTTACATCTCTATTTATCAGGGATATTGATCTGTAGATTTCTTTTCTTGTATTGACTTTGTCTGGTTTAGGGGTCAGGGTAGTGCTGTCTTCATAAAATGAGTTGGAAAACATTCTTTTTTCTGGAAAAGATTGTGTGGAAAAGGTATTAATTTTTAAAAAAATATTTGGTAGACTTCACACGTGAAACCCTCTGATTCTAGAGTTTTATTGGAAATATTTTAGCTATGAATTTAATTTATTTAACAAATATAGGACCCCTCAGTTATCTATTTCTATTTTGAGTGAGTTTTGATAGGTAATGTCTTTCAAAGAATTGGTCCGTTTCATCTAGGCTGTTAAATTTATTATATGAATAGAATTTTATTTTGGTAGTATTCCCTCATTATTCTTTCAATGTCTGTGGGTTTTAAAGTGATATCTCCTGTTTCATTCCTGATGTTTGTAATTTGTGCCTTCTGTCTTTCTTAATCAACCTGGCCAGAGTTTTATGTATGTTTTAAGATTTTTGAAGAAACAGCTTTTGGTTTTATTGATTTTCTCTTTTGTTATTCTGTTCTCAATGTAATTGATCTTTATCTCTTTGTTATTTCTTTCCTTTCTTTGAGTTTATTTACTCGTCATTTCTAGTTTCTTAGGGTGGAAGCTTAGAGCATTAATTTGAGACCCTTCTTTCTTTCTGATCTATGCATTTAATAATTTAAGCACTGTGTAACTATATCCTACAAATTTTGATATGTTGTATTTTTATTTTCATTACGTTCAAAGTATTTTTGAATTTCTCTTGAGTTTTTTTTATTCGTGGATTATTTAACTGCATTGTTTCATTTCTTAGAAGCTGGGGAAAATGATATATTTCTTAATTGTATTTTAGTTTAATTCTATTATGGCCACAGCAGATAGTTTGGATAAGTTTAATTCTTTAAAATTTAAGAATGTGGGCCAGGCACAGTGGCTCACACCTGTAATCCCAGCACTTTGGGAGGCTGAGGTGGGTGGACCACAAGGCCTGGCGAATATGGTGAAACTCCATCTCTACTAAAAATACAAAAATTAACTGGGCGTGGTGGTGGGTGCCTGTAGTCCTAGCTACTTGGGAGGCTGAGGCAGGAGAATCACTTGAACCCAGGAGGCGGAGGTTGCAGTGAGCCGAGATCACGCCACTGCATTCCAGCCTGGGCAACAGAACGAGACTTTGTCTCAAAAAATAAAAAAATAAAATAAATAAAATTTAAGAATGTGGTTCAACTTAGTGACTATTCCAAAGGCATTTGAAATGAATGTGTATTCTATTTTGTTGGATGGAGTAGTCTATAAATGTCAATTAGGTCAAATTTGTTGCTAATATTCAAGCTTCTTATATCTTTGCTGCATTTCTGTCTGCATATTCTATTAATTACTGATAGAGGTATGTTGAAGTCACCAGCTATAGGATTTTTCTGTGTGTTTTTTTCATTTTATTAAGCTTTTGCTTTATGTGCTTTATAGCTCTGTTGTTAGGGGCATGCATATTTAAAATTGTTAAGCCTTCATGGTGAATTGAGCCTTTTGTCATTATGTAAATTTCCTCTGTCACTGGTAATTTTCCTTATTCTGAATTTGTCCAATGTTAATACATCTACTCCATCATTTCTTACATTAGCACTTTCCTAGTATCTGCTGTTTCATTCTGTTATTTTTAGCCTTTTTTTTTTGGTTTGTTTTTTACCAATATATGAAATGGATTTCTTTTAGACAGCTGATAGATGAATTTTTCTTTTTCAAATATTATCTGATAATCTCTCTTATTTAATTGGTGTGTTTAGACCACTGACATGTAGTATACTTATTTGTATGGTTGGATTTAGGCTGCTATTTTATTAGTTTTCTGTCCATTCATTTTGTTTTTTATACCTTCGTTTTTCATTTCTTGCCTTCTTGATTTATTTGAATATTTAGAATTCCATTCTCATTTATCTGCAGTGTTAGTTTTAGTATATCTCTTCGTATAGTTTTTCTTTAGTGGTTATCCTGGGGCTTACAATATATATATCAAACTTTACACAATCTACTTAGAATTAATATTTTACCACTTTAGGTAAAATTAAGAGAGCTTAAGACAGCTTACCCTTCCCCATTTTTGATGTAGCTGTCATATGTATCACATCAACCTATTTTGAAATAGCATTATAAGTTTTGCTTTCAGTAATCATACATATTATAACAATCTTAACAGGCAAATAATTCTCTAATTTATTTACATGGATATTTACAATTTCTGTTGTTCTTTTCTTGTTACTGACCTTCCAAGTTTCCTTCTATTATTGCTTTTCTTCCACTTGTAAATCTTTATTTAGCATTTCTTTTAAAACACATCTCCTGGTGACATATTTCCTTCATCTGAGAATGTCCTAATTTTGCCTTCATTCTAGTGGGTATTTTTTGATATAAGATTAGGTTGACAATTCTTTCTTTCAGTACTTGAAAATAATGTTATTCTGCTGTCCTCTGGACTCCATAGTTTCTGATAAGAAAACTGCAGTAATTGAAATTTTCCTCCCCTACATGTAATGTAATTTTTCCCTGGTTACTTTCAAGATTTTAAAACTTTATCGTTGATTTCTGGGAGTTCCATTATGATGTATGTAGGTGTGGTTTTCTTTATATTTATCCAGTTTGTGGTTGCTGAGATTCTTTGGATGTGTAAATGTATGTCTTTCACCAAATTTGGGGAATTTTCAGCCATTATTTCTTCAAATAATTTTCTGTACCATTCTTTTTTTCCCTCTCCTTCTATAACTCCAGTGTTGTAAGTGTTAGACCTTTGATATTATCTCACTGGTCTCTGGGGCTCTATTTTTTGACCTTTCCTCCCCTTTCATTGTTAAGATTGAATATTTTCTACTAAGTTATCTTCATGTTCATTGACTTTCTTCTTTCATTGGCCATTGAGTCAAGTCCCTGTGGTGAATTTTATTTTTTTAATTGTATTTTTCAATTGTAGATTTTTAAAAGTTTTTATTCTGTAGCTTCTATTCTTTTGTGGAGACCATAATTCCATTTGTTTCTAGATTTTTTGCCTTTACTTCTTGTGGCATGGTTATACTAGCTGTCGTAACTTTTTTTTTGTTTGATAATTTTACATTTGGATCATCTTAATGTTGATATCCATTGATTCCCCTTTCATTTTAGTTGTTTAGATTTTCTTAGCGATTCTCTATGTCAAATAATTTTGAATTGTATGTTGGATATTTTGAATACTGTGTTATGAGATTTGGACTCTATTAAATCTTTTTAGAGACTGGCTTTTTTTTGTTCTATTTTTATCATACTTTAAGTTCTGGGGCACATGTGCAGAAGGTGCAGTTTGTTACATAGGTATTCACGTGCCATGGTGGTTTGTTGCATCCATCATCTACATTAGGTACTTCTTCTAATGCTATCCCTCCTCTTGCCCCTCACCCCCGATATCCCTCCCCTAGTCCCCACCCCCTGACAGGCCCCGGTGTGTGATGGTCCCCTCCCTGTGTTCATGTGTTCTCATTGTTCAACACACACTTATGAGTGAGAACATGCAGTGTTTCGTTTTCTGTTCTTGTGTTAGTTTGCTGAGAATAATAGTTTCCAGCTTTATCCATGTCCCTGCAAAGGACATGAACTCATTCTTTTTATGGCTGCATAGTATTCCATGGTATATATGTGTCACATTTTCTTTATCCAGTCTATCATTGATGGGCATTTGGGTTGGTTCCAAGTCTTTGCTGTTGTGAACAGTGCCTCAATAAACATACGTGCACATGTGTCTTTATAATAGAATGATTTATAATCCTTTGGGTATATACCCAGTAATGGGATTGTTGGGTCAAATGGACCTAGTTCTAGATCCTTGAGGAATCACCACACTGTCTTCTACAACGGTTGAACTAATTTACACTCCCACCAACAGTGTAAAAGCGTTCCCATTTCTCCACTTCCTCTTCAGCATCTGTTTCTTGATTTTTTAATGATTGCCATTCTAACTGGTGTGAGATGGTATCTCAATGTGGTTTTGATTTGCATTTCTCTAATGACCAGTGATGATGAGCTTTTTTTCATATGCTTGTTGGCTGCATAAATGTCTTCTTTTGAGAAGTGACTGTTCATATCCTTCACCCATTTTTTGATGGGGTGTTTTTTTCTTGTAAATTTGTTTAAGTTCTATGTAGATTCTGGATATTAGCCCTTTGTCAGATGGGCAGATTGCAAAATTTTTTTCCTATTCTGTTGGTTGCTGGTTCACTCTAATATTAGTTTTGTTTGCTGTGCAGAAGCTCTTCAGTTTAATTAGATTCCATTTGTCTATTTTGGCTTTTGTTGCCATTGCTTTTGGACTTTGTTGTCATGAAGTCCTTGCCCATGCCTCTGTCCTGAACGGTATTGCCTAGGTTTTCTTTTAGGTTTTTTTATGGTGTTAGGTCTTATGTTTAAATCTTTAATCCATCTGGAGTTAATTTTTGTATAAGGTGTTATGAGATTCGGGCTCTATTAAATCTTTTCAGAGACTGGCTTTTTTTTTTTTTTTTAAACAAGAAATCAAGCTCGGATTTACATTGCAAGTTCTGACCTGGTCTGCTTGGTTTTGGATCCAGTGTTGGTTTAGTTTTCACAGACTTTGCTGGGTTATTCCAGTTTTCAAAGCTTATGTGCTTCCATGTGTGGTCTACACTATAGTGCAGGTCTCAGAGCTTTTGCTGTCTGATTCTGATAGACTTTACACATATTAAGGTTGAGGCCAAGCTCAAGGCTTCATACAGAGATTTAAAGAATCTCTTTCAGCTTCCTCCTTTCCAGATCTTTCCTTACTCATTGGCTGCCAGTTAATTTATTCAGCATTTCTATATGGCTATAGTGTGAATGTGTGTGTGTGTGTGTGGGGGGGGGTCCATGTTAACTCAGCCTGCCATGTTACTAAAACCAGAAGTCTGCATATTTATTAAATAATTACATGTATATATATATTTTACAACAAAATGATATAATTTTCACTGTGATATTTATATACTTTTACAAAAAGTTCATGTAGCAGATAATGTGAATGCCCCACTACTATTTTCTTAAATCCCTTACTCATTTTTGTTTCTTTTGACTCCCAGAAATTTTCACTCCTGGCAGCTAGCATCTGCATTGCTTTGTGAGAAAGTTGATTGTAGGCTATGGCTGTGGGTTTGCTTGTGGATGACTGAAGTGGGAATTTATATCCTATGGAGGTAGCCCTGATACCAATACCTGACAGGGACAGGAGTGTAATATTCCAGCTTCTTTACCCCTCATCTTTACAAACCTTAGACATCACCCAAACTGTTGAGTTTCACTGTAGAATTAAGCTAAATTTAACTCCCATGGAGCTTGCTAGATATTGGCATCCTTCTCTTTTTTCTTTGCTGCCCACTTCCTGATTCCTTTACTGGTTTTTCCTCAGAAAACTTCTGAATAAATAACTTTCACATCAATTCTTGTCCCAATATCTGCTTCTGGGGACCCCACAGTGATGGGTAGAATTCGAGATGTCCTTCAACATTCCCTGGTGTATGCACTCCACAGAATTCCCTTCTTTCAAGCACTGATGAGGACCTGTATATATGATGAGCTAGTGACTTCCTTCATTAGGTTATATTAGACAGCAAAGGTGAATGGATAATTACTCCCTTGATCAGTTAGGACTCAGTTTTAGCAGGCTCTTCTACTGGCCTTAAAAAAGTAAATTATTATATGTGAGGGGCCACAGGGCAAGGAGCTACAGGGCCTCTAGGAGCTAAGATTGGCCTTCAGTTGATAGCCAAAAGAGGAGTGGGGACCTCATCCCTATGACAGCAAGGAACTAAATTCTGCCAATAACATGTGAACTCCAGAAAGGCACACAGCATGGCTGACACCTAGATTGTAGCAGCCTTGTGAAATTTGAGCAGAGGACCTAGTTAAGCCATGCCTGGACTCCTGCCCATAGAAACTGGAGATTAATAAATGTAGATGGTTTTAAGAAGCTAATTGTGTGGTATTTCATTATGCAGCAATACAAATTAATATAACAATCTAAGGCAGTTAGTTATTCCATTATTCTCTATTTTCTCACTCATCTTATCAATATTATAATATTGAGTGTATTTATGATGTTGATTCTGAAACAGCTTCTGAATTATCCAAGGCCATTATGGGTTTACTTATTTAGGCATAATTTGTTGAATGACTGGCATGTATAAAGCACTTTTTTAGGTTCTGAGGGGATATCAAGATGAATATTATCTTTCCTGCCTTAAGGGGAACCTATATTGTAGAGAGTAGGGGAAAATACGCTGTACGTGGATAACAATTATATTATAAATTATATAATAAAAGTGCTATAAGGAAGACATAAAGAAGATGCTATGGCACCATGTAAAGCTCTGTTAGAATTAAATTTAATGCATGTAATGTGCCCACCTCAGTGTTGAATTCACAGCTGAAGTTCAAAAAACAATAGCAGTGTGGTCTAGTGGATATAGTAGTGATTTGGCAGTCAGATAGACCTAGGTTTCAATCCAGCCTCTTTATATAATTTTCACTTAATTTCCACATTGGTAAAGATTTTTACAAACTTTTTACAGAGCAGATTTTATCATTTTCAGTCAATTTTTTCATTGGTAAAATCTTTTTACAAACTGTGTAACTTTATGATCAGGAGCAAACTATTTATAGCATGCCCCCAAAATGATTATGGTATTCCATAACTGATAGTGAATAGAATGAATTGGAAAATGGAGGCTCTAGTAATAATTCTGACAGATGAAGAAGGCCTAAAGTCCATGGCGGTGGAAAGGAGAGTGAGAGTAGATTAGAGATATTCAGGAGGTAGAAGAGACTGAACTTTGAAATGATCATGTGGCAGAGGTCTTGAGATGAGAGAAGTAAAAAAATGGCATTTATATCTCCTCCCTCAATGTTCCATTCTGGAAAGGTCTTATCTTGACTGCATATGATAGAGAATACATATTTTTTGAAAGGATGCGTTAGTCAAGAGCATTAATAGTACTTTTAGGAAACCTCACGTCATTCACTTGGCTTACTGTATTAGTTTCTCACTAGTGACAGAGTGCTGTTCTTATTCATAATGGGAACTCTCAATATAAAGATACCAAGCCAGGCATGGTGGCATGTGCTTGTAGTCCCAGCTACTCAGGAGACTGAGGCAGGAGAATCACTTGAGCCCAGGAGTTCCAGGCCAGCCTGGGAAACATAGTGAGATCCTGTCTCTAAGAAGTTAAAATAAAATATACAAAGCAGCATACATGTTTTAGTTTTCTTTGTTGGAAATATGTGTTCATGGGGAACCTCTGAATGTCTTTTCTTGGGAAAAATGGTAGTACCATGGAGAGCAGCCACGGGGAGTTAGAGTGGTCTGAAAGCATGGTAATGCTAAGAGGTTGTACGACTCCTGTGGATTCTGTAGATGGGAATGTTAACTGAATATTCAAAACTTATTTTCAGGCTCTGTAAACATTTAATTTAAACATATAGTCTACTTCAGGTATCTCTTTGGATTGGAAGTAAGTTTGTTTTGAGCCTTTCATTTTGGTGCTCAGCAAATGCTAATTTCCTGGTTGGACACTGAAGTATCAGATGCTTCATCTCAAAATGTTTATGAGAAAAACACATTTTCCCTTGACAACAAGAGCATAGGAATGGATAATGTGTTAAATAGCTCCTAGAGTATATGAATTGTGTGTTTTTGTTACCCCAGAGCACGTGTTTTATCTCTTGCACAATGCTAGACAGGTATAGGTGTAATTATCATATTAACTAGCCAGTTAGCTATTCTGTGAGACTATGATTATGCAGAGTGTAGAGAAAACTTTATTTATGAACTTATTCTCAAGAAAAAAACAAAAGCAAAAAGCTAAGCCAGCACATCATCTAATTCTCAATGTAAAATAATGCAGAAGTGCGGAAGATGAACATCTGATTTGTCACATCTGATACGCTAATGTTTTATCCAAAAGGAAGAACACATTGTAACTTGCTCAGTCATCTGCATAAACACCACCTGGCCCTTTACAAGCACCTACTCAAGTAACAAGAGTCAACGAATGGCAGCTCTGCTCATAGCCTTTTCATTGGTAGAAATAGAAAAATCTCTTTTCTTTTCACTGGTAGAAATAGAAAAATATCTTTGTTTCTTTAAAAACAAGACATTTATGTATCAAAGTAGCAGCATCAAGTACAGTTTTTTCAACAGCATAAGATCTAGGTGATTAAAGTGAAGCCAATGGAATCTTCTACATCAGGGAATGTATGGTCACAAATTGCCTAGATTTTGAACAGCTAAAAAAAAATTCCTGATCCTTTAAAAAGTGGGTATGTCAAACTAGGCCTCATGCAATAAGGTCTTTATTGAAACATGAGGTCACTTCCCCATCCCCTCCCCCGGGTATATCACTTAGTAAATCTTGCATTGGAAATAGCTGTAGTTTTTAGTGTAAACTATTTTGCCAGGGATGAGAGGATTTTTCCTCCTCTGAACTGACACATTTTGGTTGTTTGCCTCAGTGAGCATACCTTTGTGCTACATTACACACATAGAAGTAGGATCACACTTTCCAGTTGTACTAATATAAAAAGGAGGAACCTGGATCACTAAAGTATATTGTACCAGTCTTGCATGTTTTCAAAGGAAAGTTAGTGGAAGGGTGAATGAGACTGATATGCTGCCTTAAAGAAAGAGTTAGGAAAATAAATCTCACTTGCCTTTACATTTTAGATCCAAGTTGGCTAACTAGAAGGTGTCAACTACCTTGTTTCCTTCACTGTGAAAACCCTGCCAAAGTCTTGGTGTATTTCTGCAGACAGGAGACAATTGAACAAATTAGTCTTCTGGGTGTACCAGTTTTTAAAATTTTTTTTAAAGAGGGGGAAAGTGTCAGAGAGCCATTGAGCTGTGCCTTTAGCTCATTATTTTATTGACGACCTGTGGGACATGCTTGGTTTCTAAAGCTTTCTACCTTTAAATTAATCTTCACGCTAAAATTCTTCCTGGAGCCACTTGAAAAGTGACAGTCTGCCTCTCTTTTACATTTGGTTTCTGGATCTTATGCTTTGAAATAATGCTTTCATTTAAAACATTTTAAAAATACTACATAATACATGAACATATTTTGGGGCTACATGTGGTAATTTGACACATTCATATAATGTGTAAAGATCAAATGAAAGCAACTGAGATTTCCACATTAATAGACTTTAATGCATGTATTTGGTGGTGAGAATGACTGGGCTTTCCTTACTTTTGGATTTAATGCATTATGATATTATGACATTTAATTGTCCAGAACATGTATGTCAACCCAAGGCAAATGTTTAATTTGTTTGCACTGTTCAACTGCATCTATCATTAGTCTCTGGTATGGCTCCTTTTTTAATTGTATTATCTGATTCATGCTGGAAAAGTATGCCTGGATTAGAGAGAGAGAAGGATCTTGCTCATTTTCCAATTCCCAGTGCAGCCTGGAAAGTAATTTTATTCATTTATTCTACTAAAAAATTTAAAGTTCCTACTATGTGCCAGTGTTGGGGGAGAGACTAATGAAAGGTAGACATGGTACCTGCCTTCATGCAGCTTATATTCTAATATGTTTGAATGAATATTTATGATTCCAGAAATAATTGACAAGATTTCTACTTCAGGATTAGCAAGATGATGTCATTTCAGCAATTAACATGAAATTACATGTTTTGAGTACTTAGTATATACTAAATATTTTGTTACATGTCACTTCATTTAATCTGCACTACAAACCCGGCGGGTAATGTTGGTCTAGGTTTACACATAAGGAAATTGATACACAGACAGGTCTCATAACGTTCCCCCATTAGATAGCTACACAGGTCTATCTGATTGAAAATCCACCTTGCTGAGGGTTTGCATTGGCATCATCAAACTACCTCTGCAAAGTGAATTTAAACTTAAATAATTTAGATGAATAAATTAGAAGTATTATTTTTCTTTTCATCCTAACTAAGAGTTGGAAACTCAAATATCTACAGAGATAACAGGCATAATATAGTAAAGCAGGAGAGTATAATAGGGAGTGGTGAGGAGTGCAGTAAATTCAAGCTTACGTGCTTTATTTAAATATTCCAGGTGATTTCTGCTATGTGTGATTGAGGGCCTGGGGATGTGATGTTGTTAGACTATATAGCACATTTGTGCAAATTAGAAAAAGTCACTCTTTCCCCTTAGTGAATATAGTCCAGGCCTGGCAAATGAGTGCAGGCCTTGTGAACGTGGTTCAGCAGAGGAGTGTGGGTTGGGAACCAGCCCCCACTTACCCCCCTTCAGCGGGTGCCTTGTGCAAGGAAAAGCAAGAGAAACTGGACATCTTCTTTTTTTTATTGATACAGGGTCCTGCTCTGTTACCTAGGTTGGAGTGCAGTGGCACCATCATGGCTCACTGCAGACTCAACCTCCGTTCAAGTGATCCTTCCCACCTCAGCCTCCCAAGGAACTGGAACCACAGGAGCATGCCACCACACCTAGCTAATTCTTGTATTTTTTAGAGATGAGGTTTTGCCATTTTGCCCAGGCTGGTCTTGAACTCTTGGGCTCCAGGGATTCTCCCACCTCGACCTCCCAAAGTGTTGGGATTACAGGCGTGAGCCACTGAACCTGGCCTGACACCTGGATTTTTAAAGTGAAATTTGTTGATTTTTAAAATTAAAATTTAAAATTATAGATTTAAAAATCACGGCCTGGGTCAAATGAAACTCATTTATGTTTTGGATTTGGCCTGCTGGCCACCATTTGAAACTTCTGAATTACGAGCTAAGCCTGTGAAGTGAGAAGCAGCAGTTTTTATTTATTTAGTCAGCATGCTTCTCAAATATCTGGATACAAAAATGTTTTCAATTTCAATCTCAAAAGTAGGAAGCATTTTTAGTATCTACATTTTAAAGGCTAATTTGAAGCAAAATTATTTTGTCTCTAAAAGTCTAGCTGTACTAGTCATGAAATATTCTCAGGTGGTTTGTTATTTGGTAATTACCTATGTTTAACATGGATACTTGGGAATTAAAAATACATCAAGGTTAATTGCAAAAAGGAAGCAGAATCTGTGTAAATCTCACATTATTTTGAATTTTTCTTTTAATTGTTGATTGAGCATCAGTTATGGCCTGTGATTGGTGTTAAGATAACATTTGATGATGCTAATGCAGCGTGAGCTGAGAATAACACCAGAGAAAATCCATATTATCTCACCCATAGGAGAATTTGCCTTTTGGTCATGAATTTAGGTTGTCTCAAAAGAATTTTGCCAGAGTCTAAGGTAGTTATTGCTCATTTTAAGTTTTTGCTCAGTTAAGTTTTGTCTTTGTAATGACTAATTCTTTGTATGCTATCTTACTTAAGCAAACCAAACCATCTGTACTTATAACAAAGGAATCATGAAAGATATGTATTGCAGTGAAAAGGGATAGGTACCAAAGGCATACCTCACAACCCTTGTGCGTCCTATGCTAGTACTTCAGGGAAATCTTGTCTTGAGAAATGATAGGAAGCTGCCCAGGGACAGAGAACAAATTGATACTTTTTTTGCAGAGGTGGGAAGAAAATACCAGGTCTGTGTGAGTGATTACTAATGACCTCTTTTGATGAAATGCAGTTCTTTCCAAGGACTAGAGTTGTTTGGACCTTAAGTAATCATTACTTTTGTGAAGTTCCATAAGCATGAAGTTCTTTTTCATCTTCAGGGAAGGGAGAGCATAGGTCAGTGAGAACACCATATTTTATTTTTTTCCTTTTCACCTACAAATGAAACTTGTATAACTCTGTGTGCCTAAGATCTTAAACCCAAACTGCAAAACTGCAAGAATGTAAGCTACACACATGAGATTGCCACAAGCATAGTTCTTTGTCTAGAGTCTAAAACATTCTGAAGAAGAGTATCTTTTTTTCTGTTTTGAGGGAAGCCTAGAACAAATTTTGATTAGGTTCCCAAAACCTGGCACTGAAATGAGAAATAAGTTGGAGAATCAAAGTAAGCGCACAGTTATTGCTATTTTTGCCTTTAATATTCAGCTTTTTAATTATGAGGACATATATTTTCCTTGCCTATAATATATATTCATACATATATATTTATTTTTGACACTATTCCACTGGTACATACATATATATATATATTTTTGTGTGTGTATATATGTATATACTTGCACAGATATATATACACAAACACAGATATATATATGTATATACACAGACACACACATACACGCAAATAAATATATATGTATGTAACAGTGGAATAGGTATATATATACAATATATATAATATACAGAGATAAATATATGTGTGTGTATATATGTATACCTAAAATAAATATATATATATGAATATATATGGGCAAGAAAAATATATGTCCTAATAATTAAAAAGCTGAATATTAAAGGCGAAAATAGCATGTGTGTGTGTGTATATATATATATATTTATCTGTGTGTATATACATATGTATATACACACAGACACATTTCCTGAAGGCTATTTTGAGAAGAAATTACTCTAAGAGTCTAGCTGTACTATTCATGAAAAATGACGTGTGTGTGTGTCATATTTGTGTGTCAAATATATATATATATATATATATATATATACATCACAGATAAATATATATGTATGTGCAAGTGGAATAGTCCTGTTGGAATATTCAGCTTCAGTTTTTCCTTTAACATGGTGTTTTGACTAAAATATTAGAACAGGAAGGAATCTTGGTGACACATTTTATTTTCAAATTGTGATCCTTGGAATCCCAAGTGGCTTTGGACATGTTTCAAGGTTCCTATAAGAATTTTATTTAAAAATTATGTCCTCAGTTCTCAATTATCTAGTCTATCATAGTCTGCAAAGAGGGAGGTTATTAATCAGGGTTTCAGAACTCCAGTCACATTTTGGCCAGACAGCTTCCATTTTATTCATTTATTTATTAAGTAAATATTTATCTAGCACCTACAATATGTCCAGGTACTCTTTTAGGTGCTGAGAATAAAGTGGTTGAACAAGGTAGACAGAGTCCATTGTTTCATAGAGCTTATCTCTGGGATGGGGTGGAATAGGGGGAGAACAGACATCTGATGAGCATGCCTGAGGAATACTAGGAAGGCCAATGATTCTGGACTATGGTGAACAAGGAGGGAGTTAGGCGAATGGGCCAGAGAGATGTCAGGTCAAGAACATACAAGGCTGTGAAGGTAAAATAAGGATTTTGGATTTTAGTATAAGTGTAATAATAAGAGATGTAACCTGATTTGTTATTTAAATGGGTCATCTGCTTCTGTGTGGCTAAGAGCCTATGGTACGGCCAGAATGGAAGCAGCAAAGTCTGTTGGGAGATTTAAGTAGATTTCCACTTCTGAATAGAGAATCCAAGATGGCGGATTAGACACAACTCCAGCACACAACACTCAGTGAGAGAGACGCAGAAACCCAGAGATCTCCTAGCTCCAACCGAGGTACCAGGTGCATTTTAACAGGTCTGGTCCGAGGGTGAGCAAAGCCCACTCAGGGCAGACCGAGGTGGGGAGGGGTGCTGCTTCACCCAGAAAGTGCATCTGACTGGTGAGTTGGAGGCTCCACCTCTGGCACTCCGGTCCAGATACAGCGCTCCCCCCAAAGCCTCAGCAATACACAGAACAGGGGGATCTTTGCCAGTCAAGCACCGGGAATTACAAGAGCAGAGTTGAATAAGAGAGTCTGCAGCCTGAGCTATCGCCCCCCTCCTCCCCCCCCCCAGACAGAGGGAGCTGTAAGCGGGAGCAGCTGGGCGGCCCCTACCCCATGACTGGAGAGAGAGAAAGCTGAAAGGGGGAGACTGCTGGGTGTGGCTGGGCGGGTCCCTACCCACCCCCATAAACCCCAGAGGGCTGAAGCTCTGACTCTAGTGGGTTGCGCAGCCAGTGCCACAGTCTGAGAAGAACACTAACGATCCAGGCCAGTGGAGGAAGGGCACAACCCACCACTAGAGGAGTGGGACTGGGCTACATGTTTTAACAAAAAACACAGGAAGCCTACTTCTTGACAACCCAGCAGTGCCTACAGGTCAGCGGAAAAGGCGGGCCTAATCTCCCAGCATAAACAAAAAAGACACAGGAAGCTTCCCTAGTAACCTGAAGGAGTCTCTAGAAACTCAGTAGCGCCCCCCACAGGCAGACAAGCGACCTCATCAAGCAGCTCGCTGACACCACAGCCATATAAATCCACAAAGATGGGAAAAAAACCAGCGCAAAAAAGGTGAAACCACCAAAGACCAGAACACCTCTTCTCCTTCAAGGGATCACAACTCCTCAACAACACAGGATCACAACTTGACCGAGAAGGAGTGCGAAGAATTGACAGAAAAAGGAGTCAGAAGGTGGATAATAACAAACTTCTCAGAGCTAAAGGAACATGTTCTAACTCAATGCAAAGAAACCAAAAACCTTGAAAAAAGGTTAGACAAATGCTATCTAGAATAACCAGCTTAGAGAAGAACATAAATGACTTGATGGAGTTGAAGAACACAGCACAAGAACTATGTGAAGCAAACACAAGTTTTAATAGCCAAATTGATCAAGCAGAAGAAAGGATATCAGAGATTGAAGATCAACTCAATGAAATAAAAAGAGAAGGCAATGCAAGAGAAAAAAGAGTGAAAAGAAATGAACAAAGCCTCCAAGAAATATGGGATTATGTGAAAAAACCTAATCTACGCTTGATCGGTGTACCTGAATATAACGGGGAGAATGAATCCAAGCTGGAAAACACACTCCAGGTTATTATCCAGGAGAACTTCCCAAGCCTAGCAAGGCAGTCCAAATTTCAAATTCAAGAAATACAGAGAACTCCACAAAGATATTCCTCAAGAAGAGCAACCCAAGGCACATAATCGTCAGATTCACCAGGGTCGAAATGAAGGAAAAAATGCTAAGGGCAGCCAGAGAGAAAGGTCAGGTCACCCACAGAGGGAAGCCAATCAGACTCACAGCAGATCTCTCGGCAGAAACTCTACAAGCCAGAAGAGAGTGGGGGCCAATATTCAACATCCTTAAAGAAAAGAACTTTCAACCCAGAATCCATATCCAGCCAAACTAAGCTTCATAAGTGAAGGAGAAATGAAATCCTTTACGGACAAGCAATTATTGAGAGATTTTGTCACCACCAGACCTGCCCTACAAGAGCTCCTAAAAGAAACACTAAGCATGGAAAGGAACAAGCACCAGTCACTGCAAAAGCAAACCAGTTGGCAAGGACCAAAAATGCAATGAAGAAAATGAATCAACTAATGAGAAAGGAAACCAGCCAGTAACAAAATGGCAGGATCAAATTCACACATAACAATATTAACATTGAATGTAAATGGCCTAAACACCCCAATTGAAAGACAGACTGGCAAACTGGATAAAAAGTCAGAACCCACTGGTGTACTGTATTCAAGAAATCCACCTCACATAAAAAGATACACATAGACTCAAAATAAAGGGATGAAGAAGATTTACCAAGCAAATGGAGAACAAAAAAAGGAGGGGTTGCAATCCTAGTCTTTGATAAAAGGGACTTCAAATCAGCAAAGATCAAAAGAGACAAAGAAGGACATCACATAATGGTAAAAGGGTCAATCCAACAGGAAGAGCTAACTATCCTAAATATATACGCCCCCAACACAGGAGCACCCAGATACATAAAGCAAGTTCTTAATGACCTAAAACTAGATTTAGACTCCCACACAATAATAGTGAGAGACTTCAATACTCCATTGTCAATATTAGACAGATCAACGAGACAGAAAATTAACAAGGACATCCAGGACTTGAATGCAGAGCTGGACCAAGCAGACCTAATAGATATATACAGAACGCTCCACCCCAAATCCACAGAATATACATTTTTCTCAGCACCACATTGCACTTACTCTGAAATTGACCACATCATTGGAAGCAAATCACTCCTCAGCAAATGCAAAAGAACAGAAATCATAACAAACAGTCTATCAGACCACAGTGCAATCAGACTAGAACTCAGGATCAAGTAACACACTCAAACCCGCACAACCACTTGGAAACTGAACAACTTGCTTCTGAATGTTGACTGGATAAACAGTGAAATGAAGGCAGAAATAAAGATGTGCTTTGAAACCAACCAGAATGAAGACACAACTTACCAGAATCTCTGGGACACCTTTAAAGCAGTATCAAGAGGGAAATTTATAGCAATAAATGTCCACCAGAGAAGAGAGGAAAGATCTAAAACCGACACCCTATCATCAAAGTTGAAAGAACTAGAGGAGCAAGATCAAAAAAACTCAAAAGCTAGCAGAAGACAGATAACTAAGATCAGAGCAGAACTGAAGGAGACAGAGACACAAAAAACCCTTCAAAAAATCAATAAATCCAGGAGCTGGTTTTTTGAAAAGATCAACAAAATAGACAAACCGCTAGCCAGATTAATAAAAAAGAAAAGGGAGAAAAATCAAATAGATGCAATAAAAAACGATAAAGGGAATATCACCACTGATCCCACAGAAATACAAACTACCATCAGAGATTACTACAAACAGCTCTACTCACATAAACCAGTAAACCAGGAAGAAATGGATAAATTCCTAGACACTTGTACTCTACCAAAACTAAACCAGGAGGAAGCTGAAACCCTGAATAGACCAATAACAAGGGCTGAAGTAGAGGCAGCAATCAATAGCCTACTAACCAAAACAAGTCCAGGTCCAGACGGGTTCACAGCAGAATTCTACCAGATGTACAAAGAGGAGCTGGTTCCATTCCTTCTGAAACTGTATCAAACAATACAAAAGGAGGGAATCCTCTCTAACTCATTTTATGAGACCAACATTATCCTGATACCAAAACCAGGCAGAGATTCAACTAAAAAATAAGTAGATTTCCACTTCTAAGCATGATGTAATAGGTTGCATTAGGGCAATGCTCCTGCTGAAAACAATTAGAAAACGCTGGATAAATTCTGAAACGTATCATTTTAAAAGCACAAATAGCTGTGGGAGCTATGAGGACACGACACACTACAATTTCAGAGAAGGACATGGATGATTAGGAGCTATTTTCTCCCCTGAGAGCATTTGATAATTCTGGGCATGGGCTAAGGATTAAAACTTGGCCCAGGCTGAGGGCTATTTCTTGGAAAAATAAAAACTTTAGTGATTATGTGGAACTGGAGTGAGAAAATTTGAGACTAGAGGGATCTCAAATACATGGCCAGGTTTTCCCACAAGACATCTGCTGAACTCTGAAGCTTCATAGATTAAAGAGCTAGGTTGAAAGCTTCTGAAAGAGTGAAATATCACATAGTCTTGTGATGCTTAGGAAATGAAGGTTTCTGTGGGGAGCAGATCCCAAAATAAAATATGCAAGGGATAAAATCCCTAGAAGGAGTGGTGAATTGATCTAGAGATACTTTTCATCTGGGATACTTAGTAAATCTGGGTGCCTCTTGAGGTTGAAAATCTAGGCTTGACCTGTAGTAGAGTGGCAGAAGGCCCTTCCTGGGAAACAGAGAAAGCAGCAGGAATTTGTCTTTTTTTTTGGACCGAAGTAACAAAATTGCAAACTTGAGGAGTGTCAGACACACAGATGTTTCCTTGATGACATTTGCCACATTTAAAGCTGTGTGGGTCAGGAAACTAAAGAACTAAGTGATAAACTTCTGATGGGTAGAACTGAATCTCCTTCAGTCATTCAGATTTGGGAAATCAAAATCCTACCAAGCTTATAATGATAAACCCTGGGGGAGCCATGCCCTAGGAACAGGGCCAAGCACAGCTAAGCTGAGTTTCACCAAAACTTCTTCACTGCTGCAACTCAGCACAATTCCAGATTGGCTTGAGATGATTAATCCGCCTAATTGCTGTCCTTGCTATTAGCAGAAGGAGGAAAGCCTTTCTGATGGAAGATAGCATCATCTGGAGGCTCTAAGTTTTCTTTAGAATTGGAAAATAGGCCAATAGAAAATACCCAAGCAGAAGCACAGAGAGAAAAAATAATGGAAAAAACAGTTAAGAGTAACGCGGACCATGATGAAAATGATGCGTAATTGAAGTTCTGGCGGGAGAATAGGAGAGAGTAGGGTAGAAACAGTATTCAGAGTTAAAAGCTAACACTTTTCCAAAACTGATGGAAACCGTGAATCCATAGATTCAAGTGTGATCAATACAGTGAAAATAATACCCAGCATCTTATATGTAAGGCTGCTGAAAACAATTAAGTAGAGAAAGTCTTAACTGGAGCCAGGGAAAGACTTTATTCCAAAAGGACATCAATAAAACCTGTATCTGACTTCTCAACTAAAACAATAGAAGTCAGAAGGCAGCGAAATGACGCCTTTCACATCCTGAAAGAAAATAACTGCCAAGCTGGAATTTTATATCTGGTGAAAATGTACTTGAAAAATTAAGGCGAAATAAAGACAATTTCAGACAAAAAATGGAGAAAATTTGTTGCCACCATGTACTAAAAATAATAATAATAAGAAACAGCAAAGGGAGCTCTTCAGAGAGAAGCATGTAAATTCACGAGGGAATGAAAAACATCAGAAAGGGAAAAATATCTGGGTAAATACAAACAAATATTTGTTGTATAGAACAATAATAGTAATGTCTTTTGGAGTCTTAAATTGATATATAACTAGAATGCATGACAAAAATAATGCAAAAAGTAAAACAAGATTAAGTAGGAGTAAGGTGTTAAAAGGTTCTAGCAGTACTGGAAAGTGATATAAGTAATAATTTATACTAGAATGTGGTAATTCAAGTATATACAATGTAATCTAAGTAATCTATATTCCTATACCATGAAATGCAATGAAAATGGTAGTATAACAAGTTAACATAGGAAAAGATTAAAAAATTTACTAGATGAATCCAAAAAAGGCAAATAAAAATAATATGAAACAGAACATAAAATATAAAACAAATGGTGAAGTCATAGTTATCAACCCACTATATCAGCAACTGTATTACAAGCAAATACTCCATATGAAAGACTGAGATTTAAGACTGAATAAAAATACAAACCCCAAGTATATACTGCTTACAAAGAACAAAGGATCCAAATATATATAACCTTAACAGAAAGGTTAAATGTAAGAGAGGGTGGGAAAAGGTATACTGGAAAAAACAGTAACCAAAAAAAAGTTATTACAGCTTTATCCATATCAATGTAGATTTTTAAGGGGAGAAGCATCCTTAGTGATAAGAGGGCTATTTCATAATTGTAAAGGTTACAATCCAATAGGAAGGAGGCTATTGCAGTAATCCATGCCAGAGATGACAGTGAATTGGGCTAGAAAGCTACCTGTGGATGTCAAGGTGACATGGTGAAGTTCTGGGTATAGATTGTAGGTAGATGCCAACAGCACTTGCTTTTGGATTTGGTATGGAACATGAAATAAAAGATAGGCATTAATAGTAATTCCAAGGTTTTTGTTCTGAGGGACTAGATAAATAACAGTGCCATTTACTGAAATGGGAAAGTTTGTTGAGATGTTGGTTTAGAAGAGAAAAATTAAAATTCTCTTTTGGCTATGTGGAACAGGATGGAAGAAATAGCAGTAATTCAGTTTTGAGCACTGGTGCTGTGGAGAAGAAATCTGGGTACACACATTCCCAATTTAGTTTGACTCCTTAATTTTACAGACGAAGATGTTGAAGCTCTGAAACTTGCTTACAGCTACACAGCAAGTAGATGGCTTAGGTGGAACTAAAATCCAGGTCTTCTGGGGGCCTGCATAGTGTCTCAAACAATACCACCTACTACTGCTTCTAAACTTGCTTTGCTGAACTCTTAGGAAATATCTCATATAGAATAACAATAATTTTAAAAATGTATTGCATGTGTACTATTTGCCAGATATTGTGCTAAATGCTTAAGATATTTTTTCTCTAAAATCTTTTTTGTTATTATTGAGATGGAGTTTTGCTTTGTCATCAAGGCTGGAGTGCACTAGCACAATCTTGGCCCACCGAGACAACCTCCACCTTCCAGGTTCAAGCGATTTTCCTGCCTCAACCTCCCGAGTAACTGAGATTACAGGAATGCACCACCACTCCCGGCTAATTTTGTATTTTTAGTAAAGACAGAGTTTCTCCATGTTGGTCAGGCTGGTCTCCACCTCCCAATCTCAGGTGATCCTCCCACCTCGGCCTCTCAAAGTGCTGGGATTACAGGCGTGAGCCAACTTGCAGGCCCCTTTTCTCTAAAATCTTTATAGCCCAACGAGACAGATACTATTATCCTCATTTTTACAGATAAGAAATGAGCTTTTGAGATTAAGTAACTTTCCCAAGGTCAAATCATTGGTGAACCTAGTCAAATAGCCAGGATGTTTAATTCCTGCAACCTCTATGCTATAGATTTTCCTGTGTTGTAGAAAATGGACACTCATTTGTGCCGTCTCATTCAGTTTCTCTGATTCTTTTATGGGTTTGTAATCAGTTGACACCTTAGACTATTTTATTTTTTGGCTTTTCATTTTTTTCCTTAGATTTTGATTGACTGAGGAACCGTTTCCATTCAGTTAAATTTCCGGAAATTACTGATACTTATGTAAAGCTCTTTTTCCAGGGCCCATGATAGATGTGACCTCAGGACACAGTGTTGGCTTCTTCAGTTTCAGCAGCTGTAACTTCTGTCTTTGGGAACAAAGGAATAATTTGATTATATTTGTAATAAAAGCCTTCTCTCTTTTTCTAAGAGCCTTTGTATTTGTGTTGACCTCTTTGAAAATTACAGAGAAAATAAAATAAATCCAGCAAAACCCCCAACAAAACAAAACGTGCAACTCACAGAACTCAACACCTCATCCAAATGACTTCTCCAACCCAAACTAAAACATCCTCAGAAGAAAAGCCTCTTTTTCGTCTTTAATCTAAGGGCGGTGTAAAAGCCTGAGTAGTCTCCAGGACTACTTTAATCAACTTAATGGAGTTTGTTGACTTCAGGCTTTGGGCTAGCACAAAGAGACACTCAGATGTAAGCCAGCGAGTGAATGCTTTCACAGGGCATTGGACTAAAAACAGCACTGTGCTGTAAGAGGAGCGGTCCAAGAGGAGTCAATGGTGTGGTCGATTCTGAGTGGATTGATACAGTCTGAGAATGTGTTATGTTACTAAAGGTGTAGTGGCACAAGCCAGCTGGTCCCTCAATCTAGGATAATTTCCTTTACAAGGCACTTGTGAGAAAAAAAAAGTGCTCAGTGATGGACCTTTGTTAGTTCAAAGGTTTTTACCTCTTTATTGTAAAGCCCCATTGTGAATTCACAGAGGTTAAAATATGTATCACTGTCCCCTTTCATTTTATCATTCTAAAAGAAATCAAAGACAGAAAACTTTTTTCTTCCCAATGAGCTTGTGTTTTTGAAATCATAGAGTGTTTGTACATATGGTCTCCTAATGTCTCAGTTGAATCTGTGATTTCAGTGGGAGTTAGTGAGACATTGTTATTCCTTAAAGACTGTCAAGAAACTTTTGCGAAAAGATAGACTTGCTTTCTCTTCCTTTTCAATAATCACACTGTGGTTTATTGTACAATGAAACAGAGCAAACTGCAAGTACCATTTTTTTTAAAGATCTGAGAGTGTGAACCTTCCGTCTCCTTTTCAATTAAAGTTGAGGAATTTGTCCAGATGTAATCTCAACCCTTGAGTATTTCTATCCACAACTTTTGCTTCAACAAACCTTCTCACTAAATCAAACAGGTTTTCAGCATAGACATTGCATACTGTGTAGTGTGATGCTAGTGAAACAATAAAGATTTTGGTTGTATGACTAAAATAATACTCTCATGAGCATTACTGATTGCTGTTTACTGTTATTGGCCTGAGGAATTTTTCCTGAGGGCATATATTTTATATGGTGAATTCTGTGCTCACTTGAGTCTCTATGTACTATATTTTTTATCTGACATACAATCCATACTTCAAAATCTATCTTTTATCCATTCAGTAAAATTTGAACTTTAATTTCAGTGTTCGACAGTTTATATAAAGAAGAAATGCTCATTTTTTTAAACTGGAAAAACAAAGTAACCTCGAGTAGTACAAAAACATTGATGACACTACCCTACTTCCCAAAGAAATATTTTGTTCATGATTTTCTGAAATGTGACTCAAAATCCTCATGACAGGTGAATGTAGAGAGAAGAATTAAGATATAGGTACAAACAAAGGCAGCATTAATAATTCAGGTAAATAAAATTTGTGTACGAAAGAAAATCATCAAGGTGATGAAGAATACTTCTAAAAGTAGAGGACATTTGGGCAATAGGAAAATGAGTTGAGAGTTAAATGTTTTATATTTCACATAAGGGCTTTATATAATTTGATTTTTTCCCCTGATTCCATTGTTGAAGCAAACATTATTTACCATCATCTCTAACCTTTCCTAGGTTAAATTGGCGTTTTCCTATATGTTGCATTTTTTTTTTTTTGAGACAGAGTCTCGCTCTGTCACCCAGGCTAGAGTGCAGTGGCGTGATCTTGGCTCACTGCAACCTCTGCCTCACAGGTTCAAGTGATTCTTCTGCCTCAGCCTCCCAAGTAGCTAGAACTACAGGCGCGCACCACCACATCCAGCTAATTTTTGTATTTTTAGTAGAGACAGGGTTTCACCACATTGGCCAGGCTGGTCTAGAACTCCTGACGTCGTGATCCACCCGCCTCGGCCTCCCGAAGTCCTGGGATTACAGGTGTGAGCCACTGCGCCCGGCCTCCTATATGTTGCAATTTTAAGGGACAAACCACAGGTAAACTATAAACTGTTCTTTAGCGTTTTACAATTCATATGCATTAATCTGAATTGGTTGAAAGCTGTTACTTTCTTACTTGAGCCATTTTTTCCATGTCACATCTCATTAGTAGTGTTCCTCAACGTGCCTCTCCATGGAGAATGAATGCTTCAGTTTTTAAGGCACAATGTAAAACCAGTATTCACCCAAGGTTTCTTTAAGTTGTGTTAAGAGAGCAGCTTGCATTGATAAGAATCAAAAGATACACTGACAGGATTCGTTTTCTTTTCAATGTGAAGTCATAGGATTTGTTGTTTTTAAGGAGGAACTTATGATAAGCTAGAGGAATTATTACCTGCATTAGAATAATAGTTGGCTTGTCTACTTGCTTTATTTATTTAACAAATATTTAATGAGAGCCTATTATGTACCTGGCACTGTAATAGGATCTGAGGATAGGAAAATAAAAGAAATAATATAAAAATATTCATAATCAGAGGATAGGTACCAAGTGAAATAATGGGACTTTGGTAGAGAAGGAGGCAAAAGTGTTTCAGAAAGAGAGAACAATCACTTAAAGCCAGGAGTCTGAGAGCAGCCTGGGCAGCAAAGCAAGACCCTGTCTCTACAAAATATTAGCCTAGCACAGTGGCGTGCACCTGTAGTCCCAGCTACTTTGGGAGGCTGTTGTGGGAGGATAGCTTGAGCCCAGAAGTTTGAGGCTGCAATGAGCTATGATTGAGCCACTGAACTTCAGTCTGGGTGACAGAGCAATATTCTGCCTCAAAAATAAAAATAAAGAAAAAAAAAAAAAAAAAAAAAGGAAACAACATCAGCTTGGCGTGATAAAATTGGGAGCCTGCAAGTATTTGGAGTGGTAGGTTTGTGTATTGAGTGGGTGGGAAAAGTGGAGACAGTGGTAGATGAGGCAGGCAGGGGCCACAATTAGGTGATATGCCAAGTAATTTAGACTTTATTCTAAAGAAGACAAATAACTATTAAAGGGTTTTAAGTAGGAGGATGGTCTGATCAAATTGGGAAATATGGGGAGACCTCTTGGCAATTGTGTGGAATTTAGATTCAAGAGATACTAGATGCAGAGTTAGTAAGAAGGATATTAGACTGGGCTCGGTGGCTCACGCCTATAATCCCAGCACTTTTGGAGGCCGAGGCGGGTGGATCACGAGGTCAAGAGATCAAGACCATCCTGTCTAACACGGTGAAACCCCATCTCTACTAAAAAAATACAAAAAATTAGCCGGGTATGGTGGCACGCACCTGTAGTCCCACCTACTCTGGAGGCTGTTTTAAGCTCTTTGAGGAATCACCACACTGCTTTCCACAATGGCTGGACTAATTTACATTCCCACCAGCAGTGTATAAGCATCGCCTTTCTCTGTAACCTCACCAGCATCTGTTATTTTTTGACTTTTTAATTATAGCCATTCTGACTGGTGTGAGATGGTATCTTTTTTTTTTTTGAGATGGAGTCTCACTCTGTTGCCTAGGCTGGAGTGCAGTGGCACAATCTCGGCTCACTGCAACCTCCACCTCCCTGGTTCAAGCAATTCCCCTGCCTCAGCCTCTTGAGTAGCTGGGGTTACAGGCACATGCCACCACGCTCCGCTAATTTTTTTGTATTTTTAGTAGAGATGGGGTTTTACCACGTTGGCCAGACTGGTCTTGAACTCCTGACCTCCGGCAATCTGCCCACCTCAGCCTCCCAAAGTGCTAGGATTACAAGTGTGAGCCACCGCACCTGACCGAGATGGTATCTTATTGTGGTTTTGATTTGCATTTGTCTAATGATTAATGTTAAGTGGAAATCTTTATATATTAGGGAGATATGGCAGGCACACCCTGATCCCCCATTGAGTAATGCTCTTGTGTAAATCCCTTTCCTCCAATGAGGGCAGAACCTGTGACTTCTAATTAGGAGAATATGGCAGAGGTGAAGGGATTTTTGTAGTTGTAATAAAAGTTCCTAACCAGCTGACTTAAAGTTAATCAAAAGGGAGATTATCCTGGGGTGGGTCTGACCTAACCAGGTGGGCTCTATAAAGAGGGTCTAGAGGTTAGAGACTGGAAGTAGCAGAGGCTTGTTCTTTGGTTTGCTGGTGTTGAAGAGGCTAGCTGCCAGGAATTCTACCAGCCACAGGAGGGAATTTGGAAGCAGATCCTTCCCTAGCCAAATCTCCAGGTGAGAACATAGCTGTACATTTTGAGTCATAATTAAAAAGACTTTCCTCATTCTAAGAGTCAAAATTGTTTCCCCATGTTTTCTTCTACAAATTTTGAGGGTTTCTTTTGTGCGTTTTGTAATCTTTGATCCATTAGGAATTTAATCTGAGTGGAAATGTAGGGTGTGGATAAATGTTCGTTTTTTTCCAGATGGATATCCAGGTTAACACCACCCTAACACCCTTATTTCGTGGTTCAACTTGTCCCACTTGGGTTTGAGAAGCTACTTTTGTCATATGCTACATTTTCTTATGTATATGGATCCTGAACTTTTAATATTTTGGTAGCATTATTTGTTGAACTTTTTTTAGGAGGAATTATTTCTTAGAAGTCAGGAATTTTATTTAAATTGTTCATTTTTACATCTGCATGGCTTAACCTACTGTTTGGAATATTCTAGACTCTCAATAAAGGCTTGTTGAATGAAGGGATGGTGGTATTTACACAATGCAGAATGTAATTTGGGCAATGCTTTTTCTCAATGTTAACCTTCCACAGTCGGAAGCTAGATCTTGATTTAGGAAATTATGATTCCAGGCTAAAGCCTTGTTCCTACCAATAAGTCTGTATATATGTCTTCAGTGCGTATCTGTAGACATAATCGTCATGTCGGCAGATAGGACCAAAGAGAAATGAAGTATATAGCAACGTGTTTATACGCACCCTACAGTTGATAAAAAGCAAAGTTTACTGCAATGAATTAATAATCATGTGTATTTATTAGGGGAATGGGAAATGGGAGTCATTTCCTGCTTAGTCCCCTCATTTTCATAGGGAGGAATTTTTCTCTTGCTCCACCTCTTTCTCCAACCTGCAGAGGTGCAGTGAATTATCTCACTAGCGGGTTTGGAAGAAGAATTGGGCACAAAAGCCTAGCCACTTTCTCCCACTGTGTGTGTGTTCAACTACTTACAGGAAGCATACATTCTAATCTGCTTTTCTATGTATGTTTTCTATCAGTAGAAATTAAACAAACTAGGCCTGGCGCAGTCACTCATGCCTGTAATCCCAGCACTTTGGGAGGCCAACTCGGGTGAATCACTTGAGGTGAGGAGTTTGAGACCAGCCCGGCCAACATGGTGAAACCTCATCTCTACTTAAAAAAAAAATACAAAAATAAGCTGGGCATGGTAGTGAGTGCCTGTAATTCCAGCTATTTGGGAGGCCAAGACAGGAGAATCACTTGAACTCAGGAGGTGGAGGTTGCAGTGACCCGAGATCGTGCCACTGCCCTCTAGCCTGGGCAGCAGAGAGAGACTCCATCTAACAAAAAAAAAGAGAGAGAAAACAAAAAAGAAAGAAATGAACTGAACAAATGACAAATGGTAGTATTTACACGATGTGAAATGTGGTCTTTGGAGAATATTTTTCTTCAAAGTTTAATCACCTTGATGACCAGACAGGACTGCGTTTCAGCACTTGATGGGGCTGAATGAATGAGCTTACTTCCAGTCATTATTGGTGCATACTTAAACCACGTCCTTCAACCTAGAGTGGCCTTGTTGTAACACTGCTGATATTTTGATCTCCATCTCTTGTTTAGCTCTCAATGGGCTCAGAGCTCAGACTGAAAAAGGGGTGCTGTTTAATGGACTCCCTCAAACATTATCAATGTTTAATTTGAATTACTTTCTCTGATCCCCCTCCCTAGGTACCATCTGTTGAAATTACTTAATTCAATCAGCTTTGTTTTTAACATACTGTGTTTTAGCTGAACTCTGAGTATTTACGATGGAGGAAACTGACTACTGGTACTGGTGATGGTGTGTTTAATGTTGCTTAATAACTCATCTCTACATACTCACTGAAGGCAGCACCCATTATGTATACAAGTTCATTCAGTGTTTTCAGAGAATTAGCAGAGCCTGTGAAATTCATTAAACATTGCCACAATAAGAAAAAAGGACAAACCACAAGAGAAAAATAATCTGTACATAAGACTTCACTGCAAACTAGACGATTTCAGTGTTTATAAATATTCGTCTGTGGAGAGAAGTACGTGTATTATAATAATTATGCATTAGTGCCTCATTAGTAGAGGGTTATATCCATGCTGTTTCTTTTTCCTCTAGTGTATTTCTGATAAGTTAGCATTTTAAAGTCTTATTTAAAATGTAATAAAAACAGGAGAGTGCGTGTGTGTATATTCAAGCGTAGATTATTTATAATTCCTTCAGCTGTGTGAGGAAACATATTCCATGGGTTCTGAGCCTACATAAAGGATGTAAAGAATTGCCTTCCTCAACCAGAACCAGAACCTAATCGCTTGAAATGTGGACAATCAGAACAGAACTTCTATCGTATCGACTTTTTTCTTGATGCCGTTATATTGCTACTTACATTTAAGTTCTAGGTCCCTAGATATGTTTTGTAAAGGAGCCGCTTTTCCAGAACAGCACTCCTAGATATGGCTTCATTATGTACTTTGTGGGTACATTCTAATTACAAAATCCACAGATATTTCTCAGTCCTTATGAGATCTTTCTGCTAAATTTTATTCCGTTGATCAAGTTCTCCTTTTTGAGGTTCTATACACCTTTGGATTCTGGATATTGCACATTAACTGATCTCCATCAGCCTCTCTGACTGCTGTTTCTCTGCTTCTTATGTGAGACCATTTTTATTTTTCTTTGCCTATTCTTAACATATTTCCCTGAAATCCATTTATTTCCTTATCTCTGCTCTTCTCACACTTCATACTTTCTAGATGATCTTCATTTTCATGATTTCAGTTATCATCACCTAATGCTGATGTATCTATAAATGCTGATATGCTCTATCTATAAATGCTGATATGCTATATATTTCTACATCTATAGACCCTCTGGAATCCATGAATGTCAACTGCTTGTTGGCGACCTCTATTTAGATATCTCATAGGTACTCAGAACTCAACAAGACCAACTGGAATTCATTATATTCTTTTATAAGCTTTCTCCCACTTCTTTATCTATTTTAGATGTCGGTATCACCTTGTTCAGTCACCAAAATAAGAAACTTGGAATTCACCCTTGACAGCTTTCTTTGCATCCTCTCCCATGTCCATTTAGGCACCAAATTCTGCCAAATGCTCTCTCAAAATGCTCTCAAATCTGTTCCTTTCTTTCCATTTATCTTGTCACAACCCTATTTAAAGCCCAGAAAATGAACCTCAGTTGTAACCTATTGCAACTGATTTTTCACAGGTCCTCTTGTGTGTAGTCTTGCCCTCTTCAAAGTCACTCTCCATACTGTTGTCCTCCTATATGTAAATGTAAAAAGTAACAAAAAAATGTACTATTCCCCAAGTCCACTTCTCTGGAGCAACCACTGTTAGTAGTATATTTATAAGTCAAGGTTCTTAATTACAATTAATAGAAAATGCTGGCTGATTTAAATAGGAAAATAATATATTAAGGAAGTATTGGGTATCTTTCAGAACCAAGTTGAGGAGTGTGCAGCCAGGAGGCAGTGAGGGGCAATACCCAGTATAAAGCTGAGGATATCACTGTCGTTGGCATTGTGTGATAGGTACTGAGGCTTGTTTCACTGATACTGCTGAGCTGTAGAAATTGGGTGTTGACCTGGAACTGCGATCATTGCTTCCCAGGAATGTGATCCTTCTGCAGCTGCCAACACTGCCAAATATACAGATCTTCCTGGTCCCTGCAACTTTGGGACGGGTATTTGGTTTGGTGTAGCCTGGATGCAGCAAGGACTTGGAAAGAATGATCTGGGATTTTCAGAGACAAAACAGAGAGGAGTTTTAGGGTAGGGCCTCTGGAACCAAATTTCTTGGGACTACAGTTTTGTTCTGTTTACCGGTTGTAACTCTGTGCAGGTTGCCTGACCTCTTTGTGTCTTAGTTTCCTCGTCTCCAAAATAAGGAATATAGTTGCTATTACTTTATGGGGTTGGAGGGAAAATTGAATAAATTAATCTAGGTAAATTGCTTAGAATGCTTCCTGATGCATACATAAAGTGTTAGCTCTTATTATTATTTCCGCTTATATAGTGGAATTTGATTCTACTTTCCACTAAGACTTGTAAGGAGGAGGAGGATTGTCCAGATTTAGGGAAGCGGTTCATATAGTGAGTAGTTAGAAATAACGACAAGTATCCACTCTCATATATATTCTTCCAGACTTTTACCCATAAATTTGCAATTAAAACATTTATGCTTGTGTGTATTTATCAGGAGACTCAGTTCAAGCCTTATTCAAACTACCACTTGACAAAAAGGTGGGAATTTATTGGTTTCTGTAATTAAAACACAGACAGGATGTCATGCAGCTAGGTCTCAAGGACAACTGGAAGCATCAACTTCAGTGCCACTAAGATTCTTGTCCCATCTACCTCTGTTTTCTTTGTCTATCAGTATCTTTCTATGTGTTTATTTTAGAAAACTGAAAAGTACCACCCCTGGCAAACTTCAGGCCTCATATGTCTCTATTTCAGCGTCAAACAGGAAGTGAAATGTCTTCTTTCTGATGCCTAGGAAAAGAATCCTGAGATGGGGCTATGATTTGGTTGGCTTGAGTCTATTGTGGCTGGGAAGGTGGTATGACCGGGAAATATGGAAACTTTACTGAAATCACATGTTTGAAATTTGGGAAAAGATTTTTCTAGAAGTGGGAAGAGAAACTTGGCAGTCAGTTTTATATACTTTATATGTAACACTCACAGCAAGCTAAACATTCCTTTAAATTTACTGAATTTTAAAACCTTGGAGATTAACAATGTGTTAACTTGGGCTGCCAGGTTAAGTTGTGCAGTTTCTTGGAATACAACTTCTATTGTCTTTTAATTGTAAAGTATCCTGAGTTTGCAAGGGAGCTTTAAAAATCTGTTACTATTTGCAACCACTTATTTGTGTGAATCAATCCTTTGCAACCAAACCAAAATACTAAAAAAACCGCCAGAAAACAAAAACAAAATAACCTCGAACAGAAAACAGAGTTACTGGCCAGCAACGGTGGCTCATGCCTGTAATCCCAGCACTTTGGGAGGTCGAGGCAGAAGGATCACAAGGTCAGGAGTTCGAGACCAGCCTGGCCAATATGGTGAAACCCTGTCTCTACTGAAAATATAAAAATTAGCCGGGCATGGTGGCAGGCGCCTGTAGTCCCAGATGCTTAGGAGGCTGAGGCAGGAGAATCGCTTGACCATGGGAGGCAGAGGTTTCAGTGAGTTGAGATCATGCCACTGCAATCCACCCTGGGTGACAGACCGAGACTCAGTCTCAAAAATAAAAATAAAACAGAGTTATTGTTATGACTGCAACCTACTGTTTCTATGTTCAACAAAACTGCTTGACTTCATATTAAGTAATTGTGATACAATTTACTGTATAAAATTAATATATACTAATAAAATATTGCTTTCAGATGTCTTATTTGCGGGGCTTTCTTGTAGGATTTTGTTTGAAAGTCTTTTACTGTGAAAAATTTGAAAACTGATATGTTAGCGCAGGGGCTAGCAGAGTTTCTGCAAAGAGCCAGATAGTAACTATTTCAGGTTTTGTGGGCCATGTAGTTTCTGTTGCAAGAACTCAACTGCCATTGTATTGTGAAAGCAGCTATAGGCAATACAAAAATAAACCATTGTGACTATTTCCAATAAAACTCTACTTATGAAAACAGTTGGCAGACTGGATCTGGCCTATCGGCTGGGCAGTTGTTTGCCAACCTCTCTATTTAGAGCATTTGCTATAAATTGAAAGATTAGACTATCCAAATTTGTGACCTTGTTATTGTAAATGAAGTGGGACAAACGAGCTGCCTTCTCATTCTATATTCAAGAGGAGTGTTCTAAAACAGTTCTGATTTTAGTAATGTCACCTTATGGGTGGCTGAGTCGAAATTAAGTATTTGGTCATTTTGGTTTTGAAACTATAAACTTTAAGTTAGCCCAAATCTGTAGCTTTTTATATGTTCCTTAGGATAAAATAATCTGTAGGAGTTTGCAGGCCCTGTTTGATAATGATTTTTATTTTTATGGTGGAGATTCCTTGGGAGATTTATTCATTAAGTAACACTTACTTCTGATCTCATTTGCTAGAGTAAGTGTAGAGTTTAAACTAGGCATACTAATATAATCTTCCAAATTGCTGCTTCTTTTTCTTTTGCTCACAATAGCTTGGATCATCTGAAAAAGAGTCTGAATAAATGTATCATTTGTTACTAGCTAAAAACTGTCATCATTAACTTGATTAATCAAAATGCTGCTCTTAAAGATGGATTGAAGCACAAAATAGCCAGCCTCGTTCCCCATAATGAAGAGATTAATTTGACACACAAGACAACCAATTTAGTACTACTCAATGATCATGCTTTATTTAGAAAGCCATCAATTAGTATCTTTTTTCCTTGATGTACTATTTTGTCTTTATAACAAGAAATGATGATTTCCTCGAAAGTTAATCTACTTTCTTAAACATAAAAGGATATTTAGCTCAGCACTCTGAAACTCCAGAATGTGAAATTCTGTTTTATGAGTAAAGGGGAAATTAATGATGGATTAAAAAGCTTGCAGGGGAATTCTTTATTTTAGGGTATTGCTAATTTTCTTTTTGTAACATGATTGTGAATATGGTAGTAGAAGTCACAGCAAGAGAGACCCCCAAGGCCTTGTGTTCTTCCTTCTTTTGGATGGAGATTAAAATGGCCTGTAAATACTACACTAATTTGCAATGAAGTTAATTAGATTTTACTGCCTTTTAAAATGTGTGTGGTGGTTGGGAGAAATTTTTGGCAAAGTGAAAAGAATATTAAGTCACAGTGTTAGTTTTCTTTATAGGATTGATACTTAAAGCAACAGAAAAGGTATATTCATGAGATTCATGTGGCATATGGACTTTTTAATCATTCCCTATTGAGCAGCATTTCTTATGTTGGGAAGAAACAGCAGCAAACATTTCTTTACTAACTTGGGCTAATGATGCTTTCTGGACGTTGTGTTTACTGTGCATGAGAAGTTGGGTTTGATGTTTAAAGAGTTCTAAGTTGGATTGGATTTCAAATGCAAGAGTGAAGAAAATTTTAAAAAGAGAGCGATTTCATTAATAGTTCATGGAAATTTACCATTTGAAAGGCTGATCTGATGTGCTTTAGAACCTGTTGAGGGTTATTAGATGACGTACCATTTCAAACAGATGGTTGAAATCTGTTTTGTTTTGTTTTTGTTTTTGTGAGGAGGGACCTTGGCAGAATGCTATGTGTGTGAAGTGTATATATGTCTTGTGTAAGTGTGAATGGTTGGTGTTTCTGCCTAAGTGTGTCAGCCTCATGGTGCTGGGAAGCTTTCCAGGATTCCAGGGGATGTGAAATATGGGTAGAGAGGGACTCTGTGAGTGACAGCCAAAGCTAGATATTCCTGGTTCGGAATTCATCTGCAGGCTTTTCCTCCATTAGTGAAGCGAGATAACAATACAATAAAAAGTAGTCATTAAACATTCCTTAGGTCCCTACTACTGTGGGCCACACTGATGTTTACTTTATGATCGTGTTCCTCTCTTCACAGGGCAGGAGCCCTTGGAGGCTGTTTGGAATTGGGTCCATAACAGAAGTGGTCAAAATTTTCCTTGTTGCTGACTTGAAGGATGTAAAAAACAAACATTTAAAAATTGTTTAATAGATTTTGGAAACTTGTTTCCTAAGAGGATAATCCCGGGCGGGGAGCCAGTACTATCGTGTTCCAGTCCTGACTCCACCAATAAGCGGTGTGTCACCTTGGGCAAGTTTCCCTGCTCTTTCAGAGGTTGGAAAAGTATAGATTTATTGCTCAGATAGAGAGTGGGCAACATGAGAGAACAACATGAGAAGAATACATTAATATTTTAATAGTGTTCAGAGGCATAAGCATGAACAGTTGTAGAAAATATGTACTTGAGGGAAAAATAAGTTTATCATTGAGAATGAATTCCCGCAAAGCTGAGAAAAATCTGTTAAGGATTGATGGCTTGACCTTCGACCCATTCATATATTTTCCATTTCTTAAAAATAAAAATGTCTCTTCCTCCCCCTTCCTGTGGTCCTTTCTCTGATTGCAAACAATATTTTTGTTTTTTGTTTTTGTAGAAAATTTGGAAAATACAGAAAATTGCTAAGAAGAAAATGAAAACAATGTTAATATCCAGAAACAAAATTTAAAGGTTTTAATATAACCTTGTAGTTTTCTTGCATTTGTATGTGTATGTCCACACATAATCAGAGCCATATTGAATGTGGTATTCCAAACTATTGTTTTTATTTACTAGTATACTGTGGCAATTTTCTCACAGTAATGAATATTCTTCTAAAATATAATTTAAAATAAATGCATAGTATTCCAAAATACAGAACTTGTTTAAAATGTTTTTTTCTCATTACAAATAGTTCGTTGCCAGAAAGTTGGAAAATACAAAAAGACTGAAAGAAGAAAACTAAAATTAATGATAATTCTATTACCCAAAGAAATTAAACTTTTCTTCCAATCTGTTTTTCTAGGCATATTCATCATATTTATAATTTGTATTTTTAAATTTAATTTATATCATTTATATCATTTATATTATTTTATTTTTTATTTAACAAAATAGCATACTTATCTTCCCATATGAGTAAAATTTATCTTACTTATAACGTTAAAATGTATAGTTAAGTTTTTAATTATATAATTAGCATTTGTAATTATTTCTGTGTGATTATGCAATTTTTTTTGCAGTTTGTGGACTTAACATAGTGACTGTGAGCTATTGTGTACTAGACATTTGGCATACACATGAGAACAGAACAGGTATAAATTATGAATGATAGTATAAAGTCTTTCACAATCTTGTTTTCTTTACCTACATATGTTTATATGTGAACTAAAGTATTTCAGTGCTATCACTGTGAGTAGCCACATTGCAATCCATTTGCATTATCATTTATTTTGCTAATTTACCAGTGATACACATTTAGATTGTTAATTTTTTCCTAACAGCATTATAATAAATATCTTATAGTCACATTTTTTCACATTGTTAATTATTTCCCTGTGACAATTTCCTAGGGTATAATATCTTGATTAAAAGGTGTACGTATTTTGATATCTACTGCCAAAACACTGTTTATAAAGGTTGTACCAATTTTAACTCCTAACAGCAACGTGTGAGTGCCATTTACCCAAGCAAAAAATGGTATATAATTGGTGTTTTAACTGCACAAGTTTTAAATTCCCAATAAGTTTATATTTTTCCTAAATGTTTATTGAGGAAAAATTTCTTGATTGGTAAATTATTTTTTAGGTCTTTTGATCAGTTTTTGGAAGGATATTGGTTATTTTTGTCCTCAAGTATATAAACTTTTAGAATACTAGAATTATTTTTCTGCTGCATATAGTTATATTTTTGACACTCTACAGTCAAATCTATCAGTACTTTCCTTTCTATTGCTGTCTTTGGTTTTATGCCAGAAAGACTCTCCCAATCACCCCTATGTTATGTATATTTATAACTTACTTGATTTTATTTTAAAATTTAAAATTTTAATCTAAGTGAAAATTACTTATGTTGGCAAATAATATAATTTAAGGGTCTACTTTTTATTCCTCCGAAATAGTTAACCAATGATCCCAGCACTATTTATTGAATAATTAATCCTTTCCACATTGAAGTGCCACCTTTATATATGCTTGGATGTATTGCTAGAGTTTCTAGTCAGCACCACTCTCTTTATTCATGGTACTGTTATTGTTCATTTGAATATCTGGCAGTGCAAATTTCTCCTTTCTTTTTCTTTTCAGTGTTTTCTTGGATTTATCTTTTTATTCTTTCAGATGCATTCTTTCTCTTTTCTTTATTGAGATTTAATGTCTCTTTTTGCTTTTTATTGTTAAAAACTCAGAAGTTATTTAAAAGAGGGCTTAACATTGCCAATCTGATAGCCCTTTTTCTCTCTCCACTTATTAATTTTCTAATTTTGGATGATTACATGTTAGAGATTTTGGCTTTTATATTTTAAATTTTATAAAAATTTCATTAAGACCTTAATAAATGGTAAATTTTTATAAATGTTTCATTAGTTTTTGAAAATAATGTATTCCTTAATGGTACAAACTTCTCTGAGGCAAAACTATTAAATTATACTTAAAAAAATGAAAACATCTTATTCAAACATCTTATTTTTGATATTTTTTAAAATTTTATTTTATCTGTCAGTTTTTGAGAGTGGTCTGATATGGTTTGACTGTGTCCCCACCCAAATCTCATCTTGAATTATATAGTTCCCACAATCTTCACAATCTTCACATGTATGGGAGGGACCAGTGGCAGAAAATTTAATCATGGGGGCAGTTACCCTCATGCTGTTCTTGTGATAGTGAGATCTGGTTTTATAAGGGGATTTTACCCCTTTTTGCTTGGTACTTCTCTGCCCTGCTGCCCCGTGAAAAAGTACTGTTTGCTTCCCCTTTCACCATGATTGTAAGTTTCTTGAGGCCTCCTCAGCCATGCTGAACTGTGAGTCAGTTAAACCTCTTTCCTTTATAAATTACCCAGTCTGTGATATGTTTTATTAGTAGTGTAAGAATGAACTAATATATGGTCTGTTACAACTTCCCTCTATAATTGAGAATTTGTCAAATTACGTTTTCACTTTTAATAGTTTTACTACATTGTTATGTACATAATGGTTCCTGATTGTTTCATGATAATTAGTTATCCTTTCTGATCCATGTTAAATTTCAATTCCATATTGTCAGATATGGCCACACATACTTTTGTTTTAGTGTTTTCCTGGTTTCTCTCTGTTGTTTTAGAATTATTTTTATATTTAATTAAAAAACTGCAAGTAGATTTAGAAAGTCAAATATTCTTAAAAGGATTATAAAAAACCTTCATCCCTTTGCTGCTACTTCCAGTGATATCTACTTTCAATTCTTTTAGCTGTTTTTATAGTATTTACCCCCTGGTTTCTAAAATAATAGCTTATATGGTTCTTGACTTCTTATTATCTAAGAAAAAAGAACTCTCTATTCTCAATATAGTTGTATCATAACTTCTGGGTAAATGAATTTTCAGTATTTTCTTCACACATAGCTAACAATACAGCTAATATTTATTGCTTATTTACTATATGCCAGAAATATCTTTAAGTGCTTATATTCATTAATTCCATTATCACAACAGAGTAAGTGTGTTATTATTCATTTATCCATTTTATAAACGGGAGAAGTAGCCTTCAAGTAACTTACATTATGATTATATAAGAATTTTCACTATTGAGCCAAAGAAAGAATATGATTACATTTCCTTTTATATTCAACTCTTTAATTGTCTTGCAGTTTATAATGGCATCACTTTAAGTTTGCATTATTCACTTCGTCATTTATTCTTCCTCCAAAGCAAATACAGAACTCCTCTGAATATTATTTTCCTCGTGATCAACGTGTAACACACGGCCATTGCTCCTCCCCCCCAGAGTCTCTTATCCTCCCGCTCTAGTCTAAAATGATTGTCCTCCAGGCCTGCACTCCTGTGTTGGATTCTTTATACCCTAAATCTTGTATTTTCACCTTTTTTGCTCCTGCATTTTGATGAGCTCATTCTGCAATAGTTTCCTGATAAATGATATGGAAGAGATGCATTTTTTGAGATTTTCCATGGATATATAGTTATTTTACCTTATGCCTCTTCTGTTTAGACATAGAATTCTAAATTGAAAATAACTTTCTAGCAGAGCTTAAAAAGCATTGATTCGTTTCTTTTTAGTTTTTAATATTATTTTTGAAAAGCCTACTGTTTGATTTGCCAACTTTTTATTAAACTTTATTCCCTCTTCGCAAGCTTTATAAGCCATTTTTATTCCAAATACAGTGACAAGTTCATGATGATGTATTTTTGTGTTCATTTTTTTTTTCATTTATTATGGTAGTCCTTTTAAATATAGAGTGTTATACTCTTAGGGTCTGAAAAGATTTCTTGCGTTATTTCTTAGATAATTTTTTTCTCCCCCCTCTTTTTTTTTTCCCCCTGGAACTCTTAGTCAAACATTCATCAGAGTGTTGTATATTCTTTTGTTTCATTCTACTTTCAGAGGGATTTCACCAACTTTATTTTCCCATCCTGTCATTAATTTAGGAAACATTTCTGCTATCAGATTTTAATTTTATGAGTTCTTCTGTGATATTTAAATGCTCCTTGTAAAATACTGTCATGTATCAATTAATGATGGGTATACATTCTTAGAAATGTGTTGTTGGGCTATTTTGAAAAACCAAATATATTTTATTAATATAAATATATTAAATTTCTAAATGTAGTTTAAAATTTCTACCTTTTCAAAAAACCAATTTGGCTGAGTAGAGTGGCTCATGCCTGTAATCCCAGCACTTTGAGAGCCTAAGGGCAGAGAATGGCTTGAGGCCAGGAGTTTGAGACCAGCCCAGGCAAAATAGTGAGACCTCTGTTTTTACCAAAAAAAAAAAAAAAATAGCTGGTCATGGTGGTGCATGCCTTTAGTCCTAGCTACTCAAGAGTCTGAGGTGGGAAGATCGCTTTAGCCCAGAAGTTCAAGGTTACAGTGAGTTATGATCACGAGACTGCACTCCAGCCTGAGTAACAGAGCAAGACCCTGTCTCAAAACAAAACCAAACCAAAACAATAAGTTTGTAATTATGACAGTGTAAGGTAAATTTGATTTACTGTTTATAAGTGGAGTTGAATCAATTACTGAAAAACAATGCTTTTATATACTATTTCCTGTATTTATAAATAGATTAATAAGGCTGTAAGTTGAGTTCAAAGGCTTCAGGAAATCTAGGTTTTAAAATTTGTGATTTTATTTTTATTTACTTATTTTTGAGACAGAGTCTCATTCTGTTGCCCAGGCTGAAATGGATGGCATAATCACAGCTCATTGCAGCCTCCATCTCCTGAGCTCATGATCCTCTCACATCAGCTTCCCTAGTAGCTGGGACTACAGGTATGTGCCACAGTACCTGGCTGATTTTTTTGTTGTTGTTTTTTGTAGAGATGAGGTGCCATCATGTTGCCCGGCTGGTCTCAGATTCCTGGGATCGAGTGATCCTCTCTCCTCAGCGTCCCAAAGTGCTGGGACTACAGGCATGAGACATTGTACCCAGCAATGTGTGACTTTAATGTTTAACATTTTTAATTAAAATATTAAAAATTTTAATGTAAAATAAGTTATTAAAATATTTTCAGTACCCAAAGCCATCCTAGGATATAAAAAACCACTCACATTAACACTGGTTATTTCTCATTTAAACTTGCAACAAATGCCCTGTTTTCAGGCCCACACCTAAGCCTGCTTTCTCAGTAAGGGGTTTTGCAGTATGGCTTCTGGAGTTCTGAAGTATGGTTTGGTTTTGCTGGCATCCGTATAAGCACTTGGTATTTATCTTTCTCAGTTTTGATAATTCCCAATCTATCCATCTGACAAAGGACTAACATCCAGAATCTACAAGGAACTTGAACAAATTTAAAAGAAAAAAACAACCCCATCAAAAAGTGGACAAAGGATATGAACAGACACTTTTTAAAAGAAGACATTTATGTGGCCAATAAATATATGAAAAAAAGCTAATCACTGGTCATTAGAGAAATGCAAATCAAAACCACAATGAGGTACCATTTCATGCCAGTTAGAATGGCAATCATTAAAAAGTCAGGTAACAACAGACGCTGGAGAGGATGTGGAGAAATAGGAACACTTTTACACTGTTGGTGGGAGTGTAAATTAGCTCAACCATTGTGGAAGACAGTGTGGCAATTCCTCAAGGATCTAGAACTAGAAATACTATTTGACCCAGCAATCTCATTACTGGGTATATATCCAAAGGATTATAAATCATTCTACTCTTAAGACACATGCACACTTATATTTATTGCAGCACTGTTTACAATAGCAAAGACTTGGAACCAACCCAAATGCCCATCAATGATAGACTGGATAAAGAAAATGTGACACATATACACCATGGAATACTATGCAGCCATAAAAAGGATGAGTTCATGTCCTTTGCAGGGACATGAATGAAGCTGGAAACGATCATTCTCAGCAAACTAACACAGGAACAAAAAACCAAACATCACATGTTATTACTGATAAGTGGGAGTTGAACAATGAGAACACATGGATACAGGGAGGGGACATCACACACCGGGGCCTGTTGGGGGTGTGGGGGCTAGGGGAGGGGGTAGCATTAGGAGAAACACCTAATGTAGATGATGTGTGATGGGTGCAGCAAACAACCATGGCATGTGTATACCTATATAACAAACCTGCGCATTCTGCATATATATCCCACAACTTAAAGTATAATAACTAAAAAAATGTAACACGTGAGCATATGCATAAGAGCTGTTGACAGTTATAAACATTCAGCGGTCAATGTCATGCCTGCTCAGTTCCCTGGCCTTGTCAAAGAAATACACGTGTTCCTTTGCAGCATTTGGATCATTGAAGAAATGCCACAAGCTTTAAACATGTAATTGTTACTGCCATCTTCGAGAACAAAAACAGGAAAGAAAGTTATGACAGTTGTGTCATGTTTGTTCTTTTAGCAACGGTAACTTGGCCAGCATTTTCCTGAGTGACGCATGTAGCAAATGCCTCTGGCACCCATGTCATATCTCCTCAGCCCACCTGTGTTTTTAGCTGTAGCTGCAGTGGACAGTTCCATACAAGTTCACACTCACCTTGAACTGACAATGCCACACTTCACATATGTGCTGTGTGTCTTTCTGCTTTCTTCACCAGGGCTTTCTTTGATGCCCCAAAAGCCTGCACAATCCCCAAGCAAGTGAAGCCCAATGGTGTGGAAGTCTTAATGTCCCCCAAGGTCAACCCTCAACCAATGTGTGACAGAACCCAGTGGATAAATTCTCCAGCCCCCTGTCCTTTGGGCGGACACTTCTTTGTGGAGGCAGGACATTATCTATGCTTTTCAAGAGGTCCAGACCAAATCAAATCCTCATTTGCTCATAGTGGTGAACTTGATAATGCACCTTTTTCTTTTCCTTCTCTCTTCTCTCACTCTCCTGGCTCCCCCATCCCTGCTTTTGACAGAACTCAAACTAAGACAATGTCATTAAACATCTAATTGAGAATTTTTAAGAAGATTTAAATAAGATTGAAGTGCTTTGCAGCTGGCCTTAGCTACAAGTGAGATGTAGAAAAAAATAGGGAAATATCATTGGGAATCTCAATGTTTTCTTAACCTTCGGCAACATAATCTTATATGAAAGCGTAACTGCTGAGTAATTCTTCGAGTTCATCAGCATCTTGGGGCCACAGTAGTATAGATGAGAGGAGGAATGAGGAAAATAGCTGTTTATTATTGCATGGCTTCTATAGGGGCTCCTTTTTGTACTACATTTAACCCAGTGAATAACCCTTACAGATGGACATTAGAACACCCATTTCACACAAGTCAGAGATAAAACAATAATATAATTTGCCCAAGGCTGAAATAACCAGTTAATGACTGATTCCAATTACTGGTGATTATAGTTCACTGGTAGTAATTTTAAATGAATAGTGTATATAATTCATTTATGTCACGTTTAATTTTTTTCTTTTAAACTTTATTTAAAAATTTTTATTCAAGGTAATATGTACACATTGTACAAAATTCTAAGATCCAAGAAGGTATGCAGTGAAAAGCATATCTCTCTCTTCTGCCTTTGCTCTAGGCCTTTTAAGGAAATATTTATCGTCAGTTTCTTGTATGTTCTTCCAGAGATACGCTGTATGTATATGGGTTATTTTATTTTATTTTTTTGAGACAGAGACTTGCTCTGATGCCCAGGCTGGAGTGCAGTGGCACTATCTCAGCTCACTGAAACCTCCGCCTCCTGGGTTCAAACAATTCTCCTTCTCAGCCTCCTAAGTAGCTGGGACTACAGGCATGCACCACCATGCACTGCTAATTTTTGTATTTTTAGTAGAGACAGGGTTTCCCTATGTTGGCCAGGCTGGTCTTGAACTCCTGACCTCAGGTGATCTGCCATCCTCGGCTTCCCAAAGAGCTGGGATTGCAGGTGTGAGCCACTGTGCCAGGCCAGTTATTTTATTTTTATTTTTACATATACCATGCACATTGCTCTTTGCTTTGCTATTTTCACATGAAATATGTTAGAGACCTTTACAATTGATTCATGGAGAACTGACTCATTATTTTTAGCTGTTGTATAATATCCCATTGTATGGATGCATTCTCTATAATCTATAATATAGGTTAAATTTTATCATATAAAACTTTAGTACTTTTTTTTTTTTTTTTGAGACAGAATCTCACTCTGTTGCCCAGGCTAGAATGCAGTGGTGCGATCTTGGCTCACTGCAATCTTTGCCTCTTAGGTTCAAGCAATTCTCCTGCCTTGTCATCCTGAGTAACTGGGACCACAGGTGTGCACCACCATGCCTGCCTAATATTTGTATTTTTAGTAGAGACAGGGTTTCACTATCTTGGCCAGGCTGGTGTCAAACTCCTGACCTCAGGTGATCTGCCGTCCTCGGCTTCCCAAAGAGCTGGGATTGCAGGCGTGAGCCACCGTACCCGGCCTCTTAACACTTTTTGATACTGGTTGAACCAATTATTTAAAAATTCTTAGTGGCATAAATTATAACATAAAAAATAAGAAAATGTTTTAAGAAACCAATAATAAGTGGTTCTTTTATCTCTTTTTGCATAGGAAGCTTTGAATTGTATAGAATTTTTTTGTACTTAATTTTTTTATTATGAACATTGAATGTTGTCAACTATACACTAGGATAGAGATACTAGAAAAATAAATCCCATGTACAGATTAAGTACATAATAAATATGAAGATTTAGTCATTTTCTCTTTACACATCTTTTTAGAGGTTTTATTTTCTTTTGTTGGTGCATTTTAAATAAAAACTTAATGTCTTTTTCACTCCTAATGTCTTTTTCACTCACTTCAGTGAATATCCAGTTTTGATATCACTGCATGTGGACATCCAGTTCTTCCAATAACATTATTGAAGAGACTGTTTTTTCCTGCATATTCTCGGCACCCATGTCAAATGCCATTTGATCATACATATGTAGGCATATTTCTGGGCTACTTTCCACTTTTAGTATACATTTCTATATGTACGTGTTTGTGATAAGAACACTTAGCATAAGATCTACCCTCTTAGCAAATTTTTTAACTATACAATATGGCATATTGTTAAATATAGATACTATGCTATACAGGATAACTCTAGAACTTATTCACCTTGCATACCTGAATATTTGTACCCTTTGACCGTTACCTCCCCCATATCAGCCTTTCCCCAGCCCCTGACAAACACCCTCCTATGCTCTACTCCTATGAGTCTGTTTTAGATTTCTCATGTAAGCGGAATCAGGTAGCATTTGCCATTGTGTCTAGCTTATTTCACTTAGCGTAGTGTCCTCCTAATTTATCCATATTGTTGCAAATGGCAGGAATTTTTTCTTTTTTAAAATTTCCATTGTGTGTGCGTGTGTGTGTGTGTGTGTGTGTGTGCCACAATTTCTTTATCCATTCATTTGTGGATGGACTTTTAGATGGCTTCCATGTCTTCACTGTTGTGAATAATGCTGCAATGAACATGGCAGTGCAGATACATCTTCAAAATCCTGATTTTAATTTCTTTGGAGATATATCCTGTAATGGGATTGCTGACTCCTATAGGGTAGTTCTATTTTAATTTTTTGAGGAATCTCCATACTGTTTTCCATAGTGGGTGCACTAATTTACATTCCCACCGACAGTATACCCTTTCCTCTCCATCTTTGTCAACTCTTGTTATCTCTTGTCTTTTTGATAATAGCCATTCTAATAGGTGAGAGGGGGATATCTCATTGTGGCCTTGATCTGCATTTTCATGATGATTAGTGATATTGAACATTTTTTCATATATCCGTTGGCCATTTGTATGTCTTCTTTGGAGAAATATCTATTGGGGTCCTTTATTCATTTTTAACTGGGTTATTATTATTATTATTTTGCTATTGATTTGTAGAAGTTCCTCATGTATTCTGGATATTAGTCATTTATCATTTAAATGGTTTTCAAATATTTTTTGTCATATTGTAGGGTACATTTTCATTTCATTGATTGTTTCCTTTGCTGTGCAGAAGCTTTTTTAGTTTGATGCAATCTAACTTGTTTATTATTGCTTTTGGTGTCATATTCAAGAAGCCATTGCCCAGATCATTGTCGAGAAGCTTGTTTCTTGTTTTCCTAGGAGTTTTTGATTTCAGGTCTTAGATTTGTCTTTAATCCATTTTTGTGCATGGTGTAAGCTAAGGGTCAAATTTTATTCTTTTGCATGTGGATATCCAGTTCTTCCAATCACATTATTGGACTATTTTTTCCTGCATATTCTTGGCACTCATGTCAAATACCATTTGATCATATATATGTAGGCATATTGCTGGGCTCTCTATTCTGTTCCATTGATTTATATGTCTGTTTTCATGCCAGTACCATATTGTTTTGATTACCATAGATTTATAATATGTTTTGAAATAAGGAAATATATCTCCAATTTGGTTCTTCTTGATGAAAATTGCTTTGGCAATTCAGAGTCTTTTTATCCTTTTTAAAAACGTCTGTAAAAAATGCCATTGGTTTTTTGATAGGATTTGCATTGGATCTGTAGATCATGTTGGATAGTATGGACCTTTTAACCAGATCAATTATTTTAGTTTTAAATTCATTTTAACAATATTAATTCTTCTGACCAAATAAATATTAAGGCTGAATAATATTTAATTATTTCAGTATGCATATTGAAAATGATTATAGGCACACATACACACACACACACATACACACACACAGCCCACAGCTTCTTTATTCATTCTTCCATCGATGGACTTTCAGATTGCTGTTAGAACACAGGATGTCATTTCATTTATTTCTTAGTTCTTCAATTTCCTTCATCAATGTTTCACAGATTCTGATGTACAAGTCTTTCAACTTGGTTAAGCTTATTCCTAAATACTTTATTCTTTTTGATGCTATAAATGGAATTGGTTTCCTAAATTTTCTTTTTGTATAGTTTGTTGTTAATGTATAGACATGCAACTGATTTTTATATGTTGATTTTTGTATCCTGTAACTTTACTGAATTTCTTAGTTCCAACAGATTTATTGTGGAGCCTTTGAGTATTATACATATGAGATCATGTCATCTACAAACAGATAATTTAACTCTTTTCTGATTTGGATGCTTTTTATTTTTTTTTTTCTTGCCTAATGGCTCTGGCTAGGACTTCTGGGACTATGTTGAATAGAAATGATAAGACCAGTCTTATCATCCTTGCTTTGTTGTGGATCTTAAGGAAAAGCTTTCATGAACTGTGCAGAATCTAATTCTCTTCAATTAAATATCTGTCTCTGTTTCTTTGTTCTGTCTCTCTGTCTCTGTTTATCCATCTCTCCCCTTTCTCTAATATTAATCTTTAAAAATTATGCCATGCTCAGTCTCAAAATTCTAGCGACTGAATTTAAAAATTGTCAGTGTAAATTTAATTCAATTTCTATTGGTTTAGAGGTTTTTTTTCAGAAGCAGGCATCAATTTCAGAAACTTATTTTTTTCATTAAGATGTCTAAGACAAATATATTGGCTATAGATTTTTTTTCCAGATAGTATAAGCGAATTTGAAAAATATACATTAGATAAATCCAAATGTTTATTCCTATTCATAAAGCCCCTCTTAAACTTTTTAGAGCATGCCTACTTCTATGATTGAAGGAAGATTTCTAATGAAACTAGTAAACTGTCATTTGCAAAAGTCTAATCTTTCATATTATTTTTTACTTTATTCTGTGTTTTGGATCTATTAACCAATAACCTAGAATAAACTAATTCACTCCAGCTCAATTTATAAAAAGCTGCTCATTAATGTTTTCCATATACACATCCATACATTTTGTGTTTTCAAATTAAACTTTTAATGTTGAGATAATTGTAGGTTCACATGCAGTTTTAAGAAATAATACAAAGAGGCTTGATGAGGTGGCTCATGTCTGTAATCCTAGCACTTTGGGAGGCTGAGGTGGGGGGATCATTTGAGGTCAGGAGTTTAAGACCAGCCTGGCCAATGTAGTGAAACCCCACCTCTACTAAAAATACAAAAATTAGCTGGGAATGATGGTGTGCATCTGTAGTCCAGCTACTCAGGAATCTGAGGCAGGAGAATCACTTGAACCTGAGAGGCAGAGGTTGCAGTGAGCCAGGCGGAGGTTGCAGTGAGCTGAGATTGTGCCGTCACACTCTAGCCTGGGTGACAGAGTAAAACTCCACCTTAAAAAAAAAGAAGTAATGCAAAGAGATCCCATATAGTCTTTACTCACTTTCTCCCAATAGTAACCCTTGTGAAACTACAATACAATGTCATATCTAGAGCATTGACAATAATACAGTCAAGATACCCACATTTCTTTTTTTTTTAATATTTATTTTATTTTATTATACTTTAAGTTCTGGGATACATGTGCAGAATGTGCAGGTTTGTTACATAGGTATACACATGCCATGGTGGTTTGCTGCACCCATACCCCCCATCATCCACAGTAGGTATTTCTCCTAATGCTATCCCTCCCCAATGCCCCTACCCCCTGTATTCCTCCCCTAGCCTTCCATCCCCCGACAGGCTTTGGTGTGTGATGTTCCCCTCCCTGTGTCCCTGTGTTCTCTATTCAACACCCACTTATGAGTGAGAACATGCGGTATTTGATTTTCTGTTCTTGTATCAGTTTTATGAGAATGATGGTTTCCAGCTTCATCCATGTCTCTGCAAAGGACATGAACTCATCCTTTTTTATGGCTGCATAGTATTCCATGGTATATATGTGCCACATTTTCTTTATCCAGTCTATCATTGATGGGCATTTGGGTTGGTTCCAGGTCTTTGCTATTGTAAACAGTGCTGCAATGAACATTTGTGTGCATATGTCCTTATAGTAGAACAATTTATAATCCTTTGGATATATACCCAGTAATGGGATTGCTGGGTCAAATGAAATTTCTATTTCTAGATTCTTGAGGAATCTCCACACTGTCTTCCACAATGGTTGAGCTGATTTACACTCCCACCAACAGTGTAAAAGTGTTCCTATTTCTCCACATCCTCTCCAGTGTCTGTTGCCTCCTGATTTTTAAATGATCGCCATTCTAACTGGCATCAGATGGAAATACCCATATTCCTATCGCACAAGTTTCCCTCATGTTGCCATTTTATAACCACCTCAACTTCCCTCCCACCCCCCACACTCTTTTAACTCTGCACCACTAATCTGTGCTCAATTCCCATAGCTGCAATTTCAAGAATGTTGTATAAATACAATCATATTGTATGTACATACATTACAATTTTTTTCCTGTTTTTAAAAACAGACTTCTTCAGGAATTGGAAATAAACTCATAGACAGTATTTTTAAATCAACATGGCAATGCACTGCTATTTTTCAAGCAATCAATTCACCCCACAGAAGTTCAGTCTTTTCATTTATAAAGACTTATTTAAACTTACTGAATTAGATTGGATTCCTTGGAAACTGACTCTGAGGTGGAGACTTGTGTGAAGAAGCTCTCTTGGGATTTGGTCTGGGTAGTCACCCTGTAAGGAAGTGAGGAGGGCAGGATTGGTCAGGACAAACTGCCCCCACAGAGTACTTGTAGCTGAGGCCTCAGCACATCATACATGAGGAGCTCTGAAACCAGATAGGCTTTCAGAGTTGTCCCAAATTGTGGCAAGGGGGATGGGCCTATATCTTCTAGTTCCTTTGATTCTTCACGTACATTTTAGAACCAGCTTATACATTTCCACAAAGAATCCTACTGGATTTTGATTTGAATTGTTTTGGATTTGTAAAACTATTTGGTAGGAATGGACACATTAAGAATATAAAATTTTCTAATCATTAAACATGGTATATGTGCATTTATTTAGTTCTTTTCTTGCCAGTACTTTGTAGTCTGTAGCATACAGAATTTGTACATATTTTGTTAGGTTTATATCTAACAATTTCATGTTTTTGTTGATATTATAACAGGTTTTTTTTTTTAAAGTCAACTTCCCATCGCTCATTGCTAGTACACGCTGCCCTTTGACCTTGCTAAACTGACCTATTAGTCCTACTAGCTTTTTGGAAGATTCTTTAGAATTTTCTCCTTAAGTATAAAGTGATCATATCATCTGTAGAGAGAGACTGTATAATTTTACTTTTTACTTTTTTAATTGGTGTGGCTTTTATTTCTTTTTCTTGCTTTCTGTTGCTGGCTATATCCTTCATTTCAATGTCGAATAGAAATAGTGAGAGCAGATATCCCTTTCTTGTTGCTGATCTTAGAGGAAAGCATTTTGTCTTTCATCATTATGTAGGATGTTAGCTATAGGTTTTTTGTAGATGACCTTTATTAAAGTGAGGAATTTGCCTTCTATTTCTAGTTTGCTGAGAGGTTTTATTATGAATGAATGTTGAATTTTACCAATTTTTTTTCTGCATCTGCTGAAATGATTATAACAGTTTCTTTAGTCTTTTGATGTGGCAAATTGCATTGTTTGATTTTTCAAGTGTTAAACTAACCTTGCATTCCTGGGATGAATTCTATTTGGTCATAGTATATTATTTAAAGAGATATACTGCTAGATTTGATTTGCCAATATTTTGTGAGGATTTTTGTGTCTAAGTTCATGAAAGATAATGGTTTGCTGTAATGCCTTTGTCTGGTTTCAGTATAAGAGTGGTGAGCTGGCCTTAATAAGCCAGAAAATGTTCATTCCTCTTCTATTTTATTGAAATAGTTTGTGTATTACTGGTATTTTTGAGACTTTTTTCTTAAAGTTTGAGAGACTTCTTCAGTAAATCTATCTGCCTTGTAATTTTTTTAATTGAAAAGTTTAAACCACAAATCTATTTTCTTTAGTAGATATAAGAATATTCAGATTATTTCTTCTTGAGTAAGCTTTGTTAATTCGAGTCTTTTAAAGAATTTGTTTATTTAATCTAGTTTATTAAATATATAGCATAAACTTATTTGTAATATTCACTTTTTGCCCTTTTAATGGTGTATGAACTGTAGTAATGTCCTTCTTTCATTTCTGATAATAAGTAGTTTGCATCTTCTCTCATTTTTGTCTTAATCAATTTGACTGGAAGTTTGCCAATTTTATCGATCTATTTAAAGAACTACCTTTTTATTTCAGTATTTTAACTTTTTTTTCTGTTCTCAAATTCATTGATTGCTGCTCTTATCTTTATTATTTCTTTTCTCCTGCTTGTTTTGGGCTTAATTTGTACTTCTTGTTTTAGTTTTTAAGCAGAAGCTTAGATTATTGAGTTGAGAACATTTTTCTTTTATAATAGAAACATTTAATGCTATATATTTCTTTTCATGCATTGTTTTAACTGTATTTCTCTGATTTTTCTTATGTTGTTTTTATTTTCATTTAATTAAAACTATTTTTAAATTACTCTTATGACTTTTTTAAGCCAATATACTATTTAGAAGTGTATTGATTTCTAGTATTTGGGAGAATTTTTCAGATGTATTTTTGGTTTTGATTTTTAGTTTAATTTTGTCATTGCCAGAGAACATACCATGATGATCAATCCAGTCAAGTTAGGTGTCAACTTGACTGGATTAAAGGATGCCTAGATGGCTGATGAATCATTGTTCCTGGGTATGTCTGTGAGGGTGTTTCCAGAGAAGACTGACATTTGAGTCAGTGGACTGCGAGAGGCAGACCCACCCTCATAGGCACCATCCAATTGGCTGCCAGAGCAGCTAGCCCAAGCTAACACCTAACTTGACTAGATTGACCATCACATTATATACTTTATTATAAACTCTCAATTCTTTACTAATATTTTAAATTTAGACAGTCAATTACCTTGTGGAGCTATTACAAATGAGATAAGTATCTTTTACATTTACTTTTACTTTAATTATTCTGAAGATTTAATTTTATTGTGTAGATTCAAATTTCATTCTGATACATATTCTTTATCACTGAAGAAATTAAACAAATCCTTCTGTAGTTCATGTGTGCTGGTAATGAATTCTCTCAGCTTTTGTTAGAAAATATTTTTATTGGGTATAGAATTCTGAGAAGATAGATTTAAAAATTTTTTTTCCTTTTCAGCAGTTTAAAGATGTCACTTTATTGTCTTCTGGGTTGTATAGTTATGACAAATAGTTTGCTACAATTTATATTTTTTTCCTTAAGTTTGACATGTGTCATTTTTATACAGCTGTCTCTTGCCTTCAAGATTTATCTTTATCTTTGGTTTCTGGAAGTTTGCATATGACATGCTTAGAATTAAGTGTGTGTGTATTTGTGTGCATCTGTGGTTGTTTGTTTTTAGTATTCACCTTTTTATGTGTGTTTTCTGAGCTTCTTTGATGTATGGTTTGTTTTTGGTTTTTTTTGGAAAAATTCTTTGCTGTTATCTTTTCTTTTCTTTTTTTTCCAGACAGTGTACTACAGGTGTGCACCACCACACCCAGCTAATATTTTGTACGTTTTTGCAGAAATGGTGTTTTACCATGTTGCCCAGGCTGGTCTCCAACTCCTGAGCTCAAACAATCCATCTGCCTTGGCCTCCCAAAATGCTTGGATTACAGGTGTGAGCCATCATGGCTGGGCCTGTAATTATCTTTTCAACTATCTCTCTAGCTTGTTCTATTTCTCTTTTTATCCTGACATATTAGACACTTTGATATTGTCCCACAACTCGTGGCTACTCTTCTGTTATATTCACAGTTTCTCCTCTGGATGTTTAAGTTTGGGTAACTTCTATGGGTTTATCCTCAAGTTCACTGATTCTTCCCTTAACTGTGTTGATTCTGTTGATGAGCCTGTGGAAAACATACTTCATCCCTAATACCAGGATTTTATATTTCTTTGTCTTTTCTTTTCTTTTAAAATTTGAGACAATGTCTCACTCTGTCACTTGGGCTGAAGTATAGCGGTGGGATCACAGCTCACTGCAGCCCCGACCTCCTGGGCTCAAGTGATTCTTCCACGTCAGCCTCCTGAGTAGCTGGGACTACAGGTGTGTGCCACCACACCTGGCTAATTTTTGTATTTTTTGTAGAGACAGGGTTTTGCCATGTTGCCCAGGCTGCTCTCAAACTCCTGGGCTGAAGCAATCCAGCCACCTTAGCCTCCCAATGTGCTGGAACTAGAGGTATGAGCCACAGTGACCATTCCAGGTTTTTATACTTCTAAAATTTCAATTTTTCACCTTTTTTGTAGCTTCTAACTCTTGCTTAAATTACACATGTGCATGTTGTTGGCCTTTTCAATGAAGCTTTTAACATATTAATCATAGTCTGATAGTTTCAACATCTGGTCTGGCTTAGTTGATTGCTTTGTGTCTTGGCAGTGTTTTATTTATTTTTTCATTCCTCCCCCTACTTTTTTTTAGTGTGTTTTGAAATTTTTGATTGAATGTTGGACATCCTCACTAGAACAGCAAAAATTGGCTTAAACATTATGTATGCCTGGAAATTGGCATACATCTTCGAATTCTAGGTCATTTGTGTGTGTGTGGTGGGGGCGGGGATATGGGTAGGGGAAGTTGAATTAATATAATCAGCAGTTTAGCTGAGTTTAGGTTTGATTGTCTCTACAGGTAACTTCAGTGAAATTTTGGCCTAAAATTTTTTAGGATTACCTTATGCTTAGGGTGGGACCTAAATTACAGAAGGATTTTGCCAGTGTCCGTGCTCTACTCTCAGCTTTTGGCTTTTCCTGTGCACTTGTGCCTCATAGGTGGTCTCTCTCTGTGCTTATGTCCTTCCTTAGTGGTGATACATTGTTTCTGCATGTTACCTGGGGCTTGCTCACTTGGGGGGTAGGAGCTGGGAGCTCTCTAGTGTCCTGATTCATTCTTAGTCTTAGGCAGGCCCTGTGTTCCTGAGTCCTGGATATGGAATTTTCTCTGTGATCTTGCCCCCTTTCCCACCACAGCTGAACTGCCTTGTTATGTGGCAAGTTATGCAGAGGAGAGTTTCTTTCCCCTTGCCCAGTAACAAGAGATCTCTAAAGATCTGGGCCAAGGATATTTCCTACATCTTTCCCAGAGATAGAGGTTTCTTCTTCATTGGCTTGTTTGTTTTTTACCCTTCCTTTAGCTACCGTGGGTCTATACATGTGTCCTCAGGGTGCCAGTGTTTGCTGCCCTTACCCCAGCTGCTTAGATTTTGTTCTATAGGAAAGCCAGGGTGGAGCAGGGCTTTGTGCCTTTCTTTCAGTGGCACAGTTCCTCTCCTCTTAGTCTATACCACTGAAGGAAACTTTCTCTGTTCTCCTTCCCTGGCCCTAATCTGGCCTGTGCACATAATGAAGATTGAAGGCAGAGCCTGTGAGGGTGTGTGAAAGAGTTCACACACTGAAGCTCTCAGGGGTTCTACACACTCACACTAGTGTATGCTTAGTCTTACAATTCATTACAAATTTTGGTTGAATTCTTCTCATCTTCTTGTTTCTTCTTTTCCTCTTGTGCTCTGCCACAGGTAAGCCAACATTTGTGTTTTTGTCTCTTTAGAAAGGCCTGTTTTGTTTTTTTTTTTTCCTGATATTTCAGGCTACTTGGTTGCTCTGTGATTTTACCTCTTTGATAGGTTCAAAAACAGTTATGATTTTTTGCTTTATCTAAACTTTTATTTTTGTTCAGGTGGGAGTGACCCTTTTTCCAGCTTTTTATACCTTAGATAAAAGCAGAACCCCCCTCAGTTGCATATTTAAGAGGCTATTTATTACACTGCTCTACAAGGTCAGTGCTTCTGGTTAGTGTGGTATATGATAGATTTGGTGGACCCATGTGACTACTGCCACATCTTTGCTGTAAAGTGGGTCCCTTGGTTTGATGCAACGTGTTGTGGCATCTCATGTTGTGGAATCAAGGACTCTCTAAGTTTTTGGGTAATATTACTGGCTTAGGGTATAGGGGCAGGAAAGATAACCTCCTATTCTGATCCCAGTGTTGATCCCATGTAAGATCAAACTCTACTTCTTCAAGAATAGAAAGATACTTATGCAGTCATCTTGCCACCAATGGGATATTTGGTCTGAAGATATGGTGCCATATTGGGGACCATATTTGTCAGGGTTCTCCAGTGGGACAGAACTAATAGAATATATGTATATGTGAAAAGGAGTTTATTAAGGCTAATTGACTCACACAATCACAAGGTGAAGTCCCACGATAGGCTGTTTGCAAGGTGAGGAGCAAGGAAGCCAGCAGTGGCTCAGTCCAAGTCCCATAACCTCAAAAGTAGGGAAGCTGACAATGGCAGCCTTCAGTCTGTGGCTGAAAGCCAAGAGTCCCTGGAAGGTGGCTGGTGTAGGTCCAAGAGTTCAAAAGCCAAAGAACTTGGAGTCTGATGTTCAAGGGCAGGAAGCATCCAGCATGAGAGAAAGATGAAGGCTGGAAGATTCAGCAAGTCTGCTCATTCCACCTTCTTCTGCCTGCTTTTCTAGCCAGACTGGCAGCTGATTGGATAGTACCCACCCAGATTGAAGGTGAGTCTGCCTCTCCCAGGCCACTGACTCAAATGTTAATCTCCTCTAGCAACACCCTCACAGACACACCCAGAAAGGATACTTTGCACCCTTCAATCCAATCAAGTTGACACTTAATTCTAACCATCACAGGGGCTTAGCATTGATCTCAGTAGCTGCCAGGTTGGACATTCAGAATGGCAGTAACTGGAACAGCCTTGGTAAGTGGAAGCCTATGCTGTTGGACCCATGCATAGCTTCCATCCCTGCTGTCACAACTACTTCGTTACTTAACCATGATAACACTGGTATGGGAAATGACAGAGGGTGGATGATATTGCTTGCCAAGTTATTCTATAGTATCTCTTCTGTGATAAATGCCCTCTAGTGACAATAAACATGTGATATAAGTATCTTTACACTATGGCCTCTTTCATGTTTCCAGACACATGCTGTTTCCTTAGATTTCCTTGTTTTTAATTCTCTGATCTACCCTCCCCACCCTCACCCTTGGTCCTTGAAAAACCATCCAGGCCATCCTCTACTGCCCATGTGTCTATATATGTTCTCATCCTGGGCTCTTACTTTTTTTATGTGAAGTGGATGACAAAATACACTGCCTGGAGCTCTGTCCATTGGGTGGATTTTACCTCATTGCTTTCTTTCATGATTCCTCCTGAGTGGTGTGGTAGTGCAGCAGTCCACTTTTGGCGCTTACCCTTATACTGAGCTAACTCATCTATAAATCAAGCTTGGCACTTTCCCCACCTCTGTCAGCTAGTCAGAAATGACCCCTTTCCATCCAGCAGTAGATAAGAACTGAGTCGGTGACATCAGTGTTATGGTGGTAGACAAGAGGGAGGGTGTGGCTTACCTATTTATGCAGCTTACATATGTCCTCTGGTCCTGCTCGTTCCCAGTCTTGAATGTGCAACTTTTGTCTTAGTCAACCTGGGCTGCCTTATTTAAATAACCATAATAAAAAAAATCCAACAACCCAGAAACCATATTCACATAAGCCTAGTGTGCTGAAGTCTATTCATTATTATCTGGTCTTTTCAATCCAATAGAGAGATTATAGTCACCACTGCTAAAACTCTCTCTTATTATATAATATAATGATAATAACAACCATTTATTGAATGTTTGTGGTGCTAAGTGCTTTATAAAACATTAGCTCCTTATATACCCTTGTATGCATGTGAAGGAGTGATGACAAGAAAATGTGACCCTTATCAAAGCTGCCACCTTCATGGTTCTCTACTTGTTACAATGTTATTGACTACCATCATTCAAACAATGTCATGACTCTTATTTGTGGATTGCTGTCAGAGACTCTGGAACACAACTGTGAAGTCCTAAAATATGGTATACCTTCATTCTTTGCAAGAGGATTTTGTGTTTTGAAAACAAACTCATCCAGGGCCCAATTTGATGACTAATTTCGGAAGATATTCAAAACAGGTAATGTAGTTTTAGTTCTTTAAAATAAGACAGTTGGCTTTTTGACTATTAAGCAGTAGTAGTCTTAATTTTGTTGGAAGTTTGTAAACCAACTCTAAAGCAATTCTCAAAAAGTACTTCCAAAATACAGCCGAAGCAATGACAGCATTGTTAGAATGAGAGTGACCTTTCAAGGTAAGTACCTGAAGAGTGACACTCATTTGAATTACATTCTATTCATTAAATTTTTTCTACTTTGTACACAGGCAGAAAAATGGAGAAGGGAGTATTATATTGATTTTTAAATGGAAAAGTATGTTTCCTTAAATTAAAGAACAGCTTTACTCATTTCCTACTCTTAAGTCAAATTTGCTTTGCTCAGTCTATTTTGTAATGTAAGATTCTGATAGGGTTATTTCCATATACTTTATCTTTGGAATCTTGAATTATGTTACCAGTTCTTAGCAAATGGAAGCTATATTCTGAGTTTCCATAACATATTTCTTCGTTTTAAATGGATGTAATATTATCCAGATACTGGTAACAAATAGGAAAACAAGCTTCGTATTAAATTATTTTGAATTTACAATTTAATTGTTAAATTGCGTATTGAAAAAATTTTATAAGTTGAGCATCACATTTTGGTGACTTTTAACATTTCCCATAAATATGTCTTTTCACCTTTATTTTTATGTATTTTGTCTCTGTTAGTAGTAGGTGAATACATTTTATTCTAACATTTGATGACAAGATCTCTGTGAAAGACCTTGGTGAAAAGGATACAGGAAATTTTATAGTGTACCTACATACTAACAAAGGAAAATTTAGAGCATTTTATGAACAGGTGAAAAAAGACAGTTGGGAAAATAATTCATATCCACATTCTTTAAGAACAATTTCTCTCGCGGATGTGTCTATCACAGGTAGACTGCTGTGCACGTAAGTTGCGGTATGTTAAGTTGCACTGAGAACTTACAACAATTTTCACAGGTGTGAAGGTATGCAGGCAGGTAACTTCAAACCTGATTGTGTCAAATGTCATGCTTAATTAAA
>JAZHEH010001331.1:4472500-4670000 GCA_036589455.1 Ateles fusciceps | reverse complement strand
TGGGTTGTAGGGAGGTAGACCACAGAGGTAAAGTGTCTTTCTCATCACATTGTGTCGAGGGTACATACTGTCAACATGACGACACTATTGCTGTTAACCCTGACCACCTGGCTGATGTGATATTTATGATTCTCTGTTATAAATATATACTTTTCTCTATTATATAAATACATACTTTTCTCTATTATAAAAATAAACTTTTTCCACCTTTCTGCACTGTACTTTTTGGGAGGAATCACTATGTCCACCTCACACTTAAGAGTTATGCTCCACCTCCCTGAGATGCAAAAGTAATTGCAGTTTTTGCATTGTTAGAATTTGCCATTTGATATTGGAATACATTCTTAAATAAATATGGCTATGTTATACATTATTTTAGTGAGCATTTCTCATTTTATGTTATTTTGCTAATGACTTATTAGTTGCGGTTTATTTTATATTTCTTTTAGACTATGGAAATAATGTTAGACAAAAAGCAGATTCGAGCAATTTTTTTATTCGAGTTAAAAATGGGTTGTAAAGCAGCAGAGACAACTGGTAACATCAACAACACATTTGGTCCAGGAGCTGCTAACGAACGTACAGTGCAGTGCTGGTCCAAGAAGTTTTGCAAAGGAGACGAGAGCCTTGAAGATGAGGAGCATACTGGCCGGCCGTCGGACGTTGACAACGACCAGTTGAGACCAGTCATTGAAGCTGATCTTCTTATAACTACATGAGAAGTTGCCAAAGAACTCAACATCAACCATTCTACAGTCACTGGGCATTTGAAGCAAATCGGAAAGGTGAAAAAGCTCAATAAGTGGGTGCCTCACAAGCTGACCAAAAATAAAAAAAATTATTGTTTTGTGTCATCTTCTCTTATTCTAGGCAACAATGATGAACCATTTCTCATCGGATTGTGATGTTTGATAAAAATTATTGTTTTGGGTCGTCTTCTCTTATTCTGTGCAACAACGATGAACCATTTCTCATCAGATGGTGTTGTGTGATGTGGACTTTATATGACAACAGGTGATGACCAGTGCAATGGCTGGACTGAGAATAAGCTCCAAAGCACTTCCCAAAGCCAAATTTGCACCAAAAAAAAAGGTCGTGGTCACTGTTCGGTGGTCTGCTGCTGGTCTGATCCACTATGGCTTTCTGAATTACATCTGAGAAGTATGCAGCCGGCATTGGTCAACAGAAAGGGTCCAGTTCTTCTCCCACAGTACCTGACTGCACATCGCACCACCACCACTTCGAAAGTTGAATGAATTGGCTGCAAAGTTCTTCCTCATCCTCCATACTCACTGGACCTCTTGCAGCTGACTGCCACTTCTTCAAGCATCTCGACAACTTTTTGCGGGAAAAATACCTCCACAACCAGCAACATGCAGAAGATGCTTTCCAAGAGTTTGTCGAACCATGAAGCATGGATTTTATGCTGCAGGAGTAAACAAACTTATTTCCTGTTGGAAAAAAATGTGTTGATTGTAACGGTTCCTATTTTGATTAATACAGATGTGTTTGAGCCTAGTTGTAATGATTTAAAATTCATGGTCCAAAACTGCAATTACTTTTGCACCAACCTAATATCTGTATAAGTTATTTAGAGTTATTCAGCATGGGAGATTTGTCTATTTTCTCCAATTTATTTATTTATTCATTCACTTATATCAGTATAGACTCATGAATATTTATTTTATACTTGTTATAATCTGATACTATTTATTGTTTTGCTTAAGTCCTTCCAGCTTTTGCCACTGGGAGCTCTTTCAGTTGGTTTCTGTGTCCTTTTCACAAACTTCCATCATGTGTTTTAAGTACTTCCTTACTTTCTGACACTACAAGATACCCCAGGCTCATCTTGTATATTCCCTGCCCCAGGCCTCCAATTAGTCTAGAGTAATTTATTTAAAAATCTCTGTTTCTTTTTATTGGAGAGTGGTATTAGAACCTAAGATCTGGTGCTAAGGGTGCTAAGGAGACAAGCTGTTATATCTTTCCAAAATGTTGCAAACTGTTCAGGAAAAGAATTGCAGTAGGAACTCCTAAATCTCCTAACATCCATTCATTCATCCATCCATCCACCCACATTTTCATTGCAAAGTTTTTTGAAAGCTTTGAGTGTACCAGGCTAAGTGCTGGACACTCAGCATAAAATAAAGAGTAATCTTTGTTGATACGAAAATTCACAGTTGGCTAGCAGCAAGAGCTTAGACATCTACACCGATGCCATGATAAAATGTTGTTTGTTTAATTTTATTTATCATATGTGTAGTGTGTATTTGTTATTGTGGCAAGTACTTGAGGTACAACGAGGAACATGGCCCAATGACGGCCTTTAAGGAATTTACACCTTAGTGAGGTGAGGATGGGGTGATCAAAGAATGTAAGTAAGCAGGCAGTCAATGTACAGTATGATCTGGGGTGACTTGTTCCTAAATTACAGTTTGAGACGTCATACTGCACTCTCTCCCAAGTTGCTTTTCAAAGAACAATATCCAACAACAATACTCAAGGCCCCAAAGGCCTGCACTGGCAATAAATGCAGCCTCAGTCTTCCTTAGTGTCCGCCTCCCCTAGTGTGTTCAGGACTCCTTCAGGGTTTTACTCATGTACGAAATGTTTGCTGTTATCTCACCATTACAGCTGGGCTTGTTTAGAATATTCCGTAGTTGCTCCCAGCAACTGCTGCAGAGGATGCCTTGTCCGACTTTAATGGGTTTGCTCTGTTTCTCACTGCTGCCACCCCCTGGAGCTGGAGCTCATCACCACCATCTTCTGTGTTTGAAGCACTGTTTCCGGCCCAGTTGCATTTACTCAAAGATGGAACTGCCCAGTCACTTAGAGATTTTCTGACTGAATCTACAGCTCAGATAAAAATCAGATATGCATATTTGTATTATCATAGGAAAAATCAATATGTATGAAAACTCCCATGTACTTAGCCTGAGTTTTTCCAGGATTGATGGATAGTGAAAGCCGCCATTTCATTTGAGTATCCACATGGATGATTTGGCCACATCTGTTGACAGGAGTGAGCGTTTACAGCGTCCACAGTCTCTATTTCTAGGAATGTGATCATGGACAATTTATTTAATCTCTCAGACTCTCAGTTTACTCATTTGTGTGGGAAGGGGCATCATATATTTGCTGATTATTCCCTCACAGGGCTGTGTGAGGATCCAATGAGTTTATGGATGGGAAGTCATTTCCTACCAATGAAATGTGTGATGATAACAATAGTCCTGTGAATAATTATCAGCAAAATATTTATTGAGCTTATAAGCACATAACTTTGGAGTTAGACAGACCTTGGTTTAAATCCTAATTCTGTGACTTTGAGCAAGTTACTTACCTTTCTGAGCCTCAATTTTGTCGTCTGTAAAATGGGCAATAATACAGATTTTATAAAGGGAGCCGACACATGTGATTGAAAACTTGGACTAAGGTGATTTATCATCATCATGACACAACACTAATGGCAGAATTCACAGCTAAAAGAACATGTGTCATCTGTGAGGATTACGTGACATAGCTGATTCATTCCACAAATCTTTACTAATACATCCTAGGTGCTAGAGAATATCAATAGGGAACAAAGCAGACACAACTTTCTCCTTCATGGAGCTTACATTCTAGTAGTGGAAGATAGAAAATAAAAATAAATAAATTGATGAGTAAAATACTTAGCATGTTAGCTGGTAGTAAGTGTTATGGATGAGGACTGAGTGGAGGGGAAGAATTTCTAATTTTATGTCAGGTGGTCGGGGAAAGTCTTACTGGGACGATGGCCTTGTGCAGTGACCTGGATGAGGTGAGAGAGAAGAAAGTCAAAAGGCTGTGTGGGGTTAAAAGCTTTTGAGGCAGAAGGAAGAGTAAGTTTGAAGGCCCGAGGTGAGAGTTGATCACAGTCATGGCTGGGTCATGAACTTCTTAAGTCAGGCAAGGCTCCGAAGGGAAAGTCTTTGTTCAAGACCTGGCTCTGATTCCTCTTAGAACGTGGAATGCTCTTCCCAAGCAGCCAGCTCTGGGCTGGGGAGGCTGGTACTCTACCAAGAGGCACCACAAACTGGCCACAGAAACTGCCACGTAACTTTTACTTTCTAAGCCTGTTTTTCATGGCACAGTCCCTTGGGGCTGGGTTGGTTTTAAACTAAAATATGACAATGGGGCACACCTAAGTGGCCTGTGGGCACAGCCTGCAGTGACATTTCACACGTGAAGTTTCCTGAATGCTTTGAGTTTATCTTAACAACTAATACAAACATGCCTGTTCTAGTTTTGTAAAATATTAAATCTTCGAAAAAGTGAACACTCTAGAATGTGCTATATTTATCTTAAAGCTTTTATACCCTTTACTGAGATATACTACCTGAGTTTTGAATCTCAGCTCCACCATTTACTGGCTCTGTGCCCTGGGAAAGCTACTTAACCTCTCTATGCCTCAGTTTCTTGATTTTAAAATGAGGGTAATGATAGAATCTAGCTCATGAGGCTGTTGTGAGGATTAAATGATTTAAAGTCTGCAAAATGCTTAGAACAGTGCAGGGTACATAGATAAGCATCAACTATTATCTATTATTGTTATGGTCTGAATTTAAAAACTATATTTGGTCATCGGCAGGGGCTTATGCAGGGGCACTCCTCTCCTGACGGCTTACTCTAGTTACTCTCTTCTGAGTGCTCTCACAGTACTTTATGCAAACTCTAGCCCATTTCATCTCATTGTAGTTACTGGCAAACAATACTTTGTCTCTCCTTTTAAACCCATGGTTCTTAACTGGCTGTGAGATTTCGCCCCTTCTCCCAGGGGGGGGGATTTGGCAATGTCTGGGGATGTTTTTGACCGTCACAACATTTTTAAAGCACAACTGGGGTGAGATGCTACTGGCGTCTAGTGGGTACAGGCCAGGGTTGCTGCTAAACATCCTACAATGCACGAGGTAGCCCCACAACAAAGAATTATTCCGTTCAATATCAATAATATGGTTGAGAAACCCTGCTGCACGCTGTAAATTCTAAAAGGTGATATCTCCTTCAGTTTCATGTATCCCACATCTAATATAAAGCCTGGTCCATAGGAGGCAATCAAACTGTTAAATCACTTCTTGCATGAATATTATTGATGCAGAGGACATGGTATTTCCATTGGAAGTTCTGACTGCATAAGCACTAATAGAAGGCTCTTGACTATGGACTCTGATATTCACGTGTTTAGTAAATGTCTGTTTATGAGACTCAAAAGACAGTACTGATAGCTTTGTAGGAGAGGATATATCTAATGCTGTATGTTTATGCATGCTTCATTTCCATTTTTTTCTAGTATACGAGTATCAGCAAAGGCCTAATCCACATAGCTCTTCGGAAACAGAATTGCTTATTGTGATTTTTGACTTATTTTAGGTTTCTACCTAAGGAGAGTCCTAAGAAGGCTTCTAATCTTTTATCATGTTCCCTTCTCTATCTCAGCTTCCCTCTCTGCAACCATCTGAAAATGTTTAGGAGGGACAAGATTCACTTCCCTTTCCAATCTTTCCTTGAATTGCTGGGTAGATGAGCGTGGAAGGACAGCCTCTCCTTTTCCTCTGTTTCACTGGTTGCTACTAGTCTGGGGACAGAGAGGAAATGACTAAAAATTGAACGGAGGCTTCCAACAGGGCTGTGAGGAGATCTAGCCCATTTTTAGCACCTTTTAATGTGAAAATGTCTCTCAGCAGGACTTCCCCCTCTCCTTGTTTGTTTAGTTATGTGATCAGGAAGTGGACACAATTTTCTTGAATTATTCCTGCCAGACACTAAATTATATCTCAAAGAGCAAACCTTTTGATTCTTTTCTTCACCATTCATTTTCATTTTTGTTATCACATGAAGGCTGAATCAGTTGAAGCCATTTTCTCACTAAATTCCAGTGGAAGTACAAAAAAAAAAAGGACTGAGCAGCTTACTACTAAAAAGATGCGATCCAGGTTTGAATCCAATTAAGTTTCCTTAGCATTTCTAAATGTCCATGTGGCCCCAGAATAGAAACCACCTCAGGATAAGGGGACCCTACAAGGTGCTATTTTAGACTTGCCAAGGAGAGTGTGGGAGTCTAAGATTGGCTCACCATCTACTTGAAGTTGTCACTGAATGGAAAAAGAGAATGGGTTGGAATCAGAAGAGAAAGAAACTATGGCCTACTATGTAAAACTATTAAAGTTGACATGTTATAAACTGAAGAAGTATTAAGAGTAGGACAAGTCATAAAATATGTTTTAACTATGAAAAAGTAATATAATTGCTCACCTTTTATTTCTCAGTTACTTCTATTATTTACAAGAATCCGCTATTTGTGTCCAGTTTGAACCCCGCTTGTATGCAAAAGTTTTTACTTCATTTGTCAAACAGGCACTGGATGACTTCTATCCACATCAAGTATATGTTCCAGGCACTGGTTAGATGCCTGGGAAGCAGAAATGAAAGACACATTATCCTTAAGAGGCATCCTCTTACCTACAGAATGTTCAAAGTATCTAATCCTGTTGAGATTAAGATTCTTTATCTGTAACCATGTCTCTGATCCTAATAACTCTAGTTCTTTGTTGTGACAGCCAAATGAAATAATTTAAATATGGAAGTCTGTTGACTGGGAACTATAAAGGATCATCCATTTTGGCTATTATTTTGTTTTCAGGGGCCAACTATGGAAGTGGCTTACGTCACGTCTAACCACATCTTCCTAGCTAGCACATAGGCACGTAAACTGTAAGGGCATTTGGGAATGTGAAGGAGCACATGGATATTTGGTGAGCACTAATAAACTCTGTTTTAGAGGAGTGGAGCAATGGCAAGTACTAACTACCTAAATTCTCTACAGAAAGATGATACAGCATTTTCTGAATGAAGTAGTGACTATCCTTTATGTAACAATGAGCATTTACACATACGATCCACGAACATGTAGAGACCAAAACTAAATTCAGAACTCATTTTGTCACTTCACTAACTGTGTCATATCAGGAAATTTACTAACCCTTTCTGAGCCTCAGTTTCCTCATCTCTGAAGTGGGCTAGGCAATGCACATTTTAGAGCTTTTTGTAAGGTTTAGAGATAAATGTGTGTAATGCCTTCATTTAGTACCTGCTAACAAAGTAGATACTCAGAAATGGTAAATATTAATGTTTCTACCAACTTCCTAGGATTATAAGTCAGTAAATGGAGATCTATATGGTGTCTTTGCTAAACACACCAACGTAGTAAATGGCACTGTGGGAACTAGAACCCCCTATTACTCCTAGTCTAATGTTCTTTCCCTTATACTACTTTTCCCGTGCCGATTTGTCACCAGCCTTTTAGTCATTTGAAATGTTTCTCTGAATTGTAATTTTACCTTCGTTCCTTATGAAGACCACTGCTTGGATTTATGCAATCTTTTACCTAGTGCCTTTCCTTCAGGTTTTCTTTATCTGTTCTCATTCCCAATTAATCTTCCAGACTGATCATTTTTTCTTCCTAGAATTTCTACCATCATCTGCATGAACTCGAAATCCTTCTGCCTATATGTTATGGATGAAGAGGTTTGTGCATTGTGTATCAAAAAGGCTCAGATAAAGATGTCAAGATAGGAAAGCACAAAAATATTTTTTTTAGGTCTTCAATATTATCTTCTTTAATTGGCCAATGTAAGTTGGACAACTGAGGTCATTAATGTTATCTATTAGTGTTAAATGACCATCCTTTAAAAGCCCTAATTAAAGGTTCCCACATCTGCTCATATGACATTTATTCATGTAACTTGCAAAGGTATACAGTCAAATGAGGACCATTAATTCCCACATCTGGAGAAGTACACGTGTTTTGGTCAGTTGGGGAGGTGGTGTTTGACCTTCTTGAATTATTTTTCTTCTTTCAAAAGTGAGAGGAAGTTCCCATATCCCAGAGGCAACTTTTATAATCTATAATCTTATTTTTATACTTCAGTTTTTTATAGAACAAATTCTGAAACCAATGTCCTATAATTTTGGCAATAAGTTCTTGCAAATAAAAGAGACTAAAACATTAGCAAATCACTCAAGTCCCTATTTGGATATGGTAAACACTGATGATTTCAAGGAAATTTTAGTTTTTTTTTTTTTTTTAAATAAATAAGCACCCTCCCCCCTTTTTTTTCTTTTAAAGTGAGGGGTAACTAAAATATATAGCTTGGAAGGAAACTTGACTTGGGATTCGTTAAAATGTTTTGTGAATATGGGCAATCTTTTCCACTTCACTAGACCTTTCCCCTGCTTCTAATCTCTGTGTCTGGCTCAGTTGTGTCCTAGTCTCTAAATATGTGTATTCTATACAGTTTGTGTGTTTGTTCATTTATTTATTAATTTTTATTGTACTTTAGGTTCTGGGGTGCATGTGCAGAGCATGCAGGATTGTTGCATAGGTACACACATGACAATGTGGTTTGCTGCCTCCATCCCCCCATCACCTACATCTGGCATTTCTCCCCATGTTATCCCCCCGACCTCCCCACCCTTGTGCTGCCCCCTCCCTTGGCCCCCCCCCAACAGATCCCAGTGTGTGATGCTCCCCCTTCCTGTGTCTATGTGTTCTCATTGTTCAACACCTGTCTATGAGTGAGAACATGCAGTGTTTGATTTTCTGTTCTTGTGTCAGTTTGCTGAGAATGATGATTTCCAGATTCATCCATGTCCCTACAAAGGGCACCAACTCATCATTTTTTATGGCTGCATAGTGTTCCATGGTATATATGTGCCACATTTTCCTTGTCTATCGTCGATGGGCATTTGGGTTGGTTCCAAGTCTTTGCTATTGTAAACGGTACTGCTATGAACATACATGTGCATGTGTCTTTATAATAGAATTATTTATAATCCTTTGGGTATATATGCAGTAATGGGATTGCGGGGTCAAATGGAATTTCTATTTTTAGGTCCTTGAGGAAGTGCCACACTGTCTTCCACAATGTTTGAACTAGTTTACACTCCCACCAACAGTGTAAAAGTGTTCCTATTTCTCCACATCCTCTCCAGCATCTGTTGTCTCCAGATTTTTTAATGATCGCCATTCTAACCGGCATGAGGTGGTATCTCAATGTGGTTTTGACTTGCAGTTCTCTAATAATCAGTGATGATGAGCATTTTCTCATATGTTTGTTGGCCTCATATATGCCTTCTTTTGAAAAGTGTGTTCATATCCTTCACTCACTTTTGGATGGGTTTGTTTGTTTGTTTTTCTTGTAAATCTGTTTTAGTTCTTTGTAGATTCTGGATATTAGCCCTTTGTCAGATGGGAAGATGACAAAAATTTTTTCCCATTCTGTTGGTTGCCGGTTCACTCTAATGATGGTTTCTTTTGCCGTACAGAAGCTCTGAAGTTTAATTAGGTCCCATTTGTCTATTTTGGCTTTTCTTGCCAATGCTTTTGGTGTTTTAGTCATGAAGCCCTTGCCTATGCCTATGTCCTGAATGGTTTTGCCTAGGTTTTCTTATATGTTTTTTATGCTGTTAGGTCTTATGTTTAAGTCTTTAATACATCTGGAGTTAATTTTAGTGTAAGGTCTCAGGAAGGGGTCCAGTTTCTGCTTTCTGCACACTGCTAACCAGTTTTCCCAACACCATTTATTAAACAGGGAACCCTTTCCCCATTGCTTGTTTTTGTGAGGTTTGTCAAAGATCAGATGGTTGTAGATGTGTGGTGTTGCCTCCAGGGCCTCTGTTCTGTTCCATTGGTCTATATCTCTGTTTTGGTACCAGTACCATGCTGTTTTGATTACTGTAGCCTTGTGGTATAGTTTGAAATCAGGTAGTGTGATGCCTCCAGCTTTGTTCTTTTTGCTTAGGATTGTCTTGGCTCTGTGGGCTCTCTTTTGGTTCTATATGAAGTTTAAGGTGGTTTTTTCCAGTTCTGTGAAGAAGGTCATTGGTAGCTTGATGGTAATAGCATTGAATCTATAAATTACTTTGGGCAGTATGGCCATTTTCATGATATTGATTCTTCCTAACCATGAGCACGGACTGTTTCTCCATCTGTTTGTGTCCTCTCTTATTTCCTTGAGCAGTGGTTTGTAGTTCTCCTTGAAGAGGTCCTTTACATCCTTTGTTAGTTGTATTCCTAGGTATTTTATTCTCTTTGTAGCAATTGTGAATGACAGTTTGCTCATGATTTGGCTCTCTGTTAGTCTGTTATTGGTGTATAAGAATGCTTGTGATTTCTGCACTTGATTTTGTATCCTGAGACTTTGCTGAAGTTGCTTATCAGTTTCAGGAGATTTTGGGCTGAGATGATAGAGTCTTCTAAATCTACAATCATGTCATTTGCAAATACAGACAATTTGACTTCCTCTTTTTCTAATTGCATACCCCTTTTTTTTCCTTGCCTAATTGCTCTGGCTAGAACTTCCAATACTATATTGAATAGGAGTGGTGAGAGAGGGCATCCTGTCTAGTGCCAGATTTCAAAGGGAATGCTTCCAGTTTTTGCCCATTCAGTATGATATTGGCTGTAGGTTTGTCATAAATAGCTTTTATTGTTTTGAGATACGTTCTGTCAATACCTAGTTTATTGAGAGTTTTTAGCATAAAGGGCTGTTGAATTTTGTCAAAGGCCTTCTCTGCATCTATTGAGATAATCGTGTGGTTTTTGTCTTCGGTTCTGTTTATGTGGTGAATTATGTTTATAGACTTGCGTATGTTGAACCAGCCTTGCATCCCCAGGATGAATCCTACTTGATCATGGTGGATAAGCTTTTTGATGTGCTGTTGCAATCAGTTTGCCAGTATTTTATTGAAGATTTTTGCATCTGTGTTCATCATGGATATTGGCCTGAAGTTTTCTTTTATTGCTGAGTCTCTGCCAGGTTTTGGTATGAGGGTGATGTTGGTCTCATCAAATGATTTGGGAAGGATTCCCTTTTTTTGGATTGTTTGGAATAGTTTCAGAAGGAATGGTACCAGCTCCTCTTTGTATGTCTGGTAGAATTCGGCTGTGAACCCATCTGGACCTGGGCGTTTTTTGGGTGGTAGGCTGTTAATTGCTGCCTCAACTTCAGCGCTTGTTGTGGTCTATTCAAGGTTTCATCTTCTTCCTGGTTTAGACTTGGGAGGGTGCAAGTATCCAGGAATTTATCCATTTCTTCCAGGTTTACTGGTTTATGTACATAGAATTGTTTTTAGTAATCTCTGATTGTAGTTTGTATTTCTGTGGAATCAGTGGCAATACCCCTTTATCATTTTTTATTATGTCTATTTGATTCCTCTCCCTTTTCTTTTTTATTAATCTGGCTAGCAGTCTGTCTATTTTTTTGATCTTTTCAAAAAGCCAGCTCCTGGATTTATTGATTTTTTTTTAAAGGGTTTTTAATGTCTCTATCTCCTTTGGTTCTGCTCTGATCTTAGTTATTTCTTGTCTTCTGCTAGCTTTTCAGTTCTTTTTTTTGATCTGGCTCCTCTAGCTCTTTCAATTTTGACAATAGGGTGTCGATTTTAGATCTTTCCTTGCTTCTCATGTGGGCATTTATTGCTATAAATTTCCCTCTAGACACTGCTTTAAATGTATCCCAGAGATTCTGGTACATTGTGTCTTTGTTCTCGTTGGTTTCAAAGAACATCTTTATTCTGCCTTCATTTCATTGTTTATCTAGTCAACATTCAGGAGCCAGTTGTTCAGTTTCCATGAAGCTGTGTGGTTCTGAGTTGGTTTCTTAATTCTAATTTGATTGCCCTGTGGTCTGAGAGACTGTTTGTTATGATTTCTGTTCCTTTGCGTTTGCCGAGGAGTGATTAACTTCCAATTGTGTGGTCAATTTTAGAGTAGGTGCAATGTGGTGCGGAGAAGAATGTATATTCTGTTGATTTGAGGTGGAGATTTCTGTAGATGTCTGTTAGGTCCACTTGTTCCAGATCTGAGTTCAAGCTCTGGATATCCTTGTTAATTTTCTGTCTCATTGATCTGTCTAATATTGACAGTGGAGTGTTAAAGTCGCCCACTATTATTGTGTGGGAGTCTAAGTCTCTTTGTAGGTCGTTAAGAACTTGCTTTATGTACCTGGGTCTCCTATATTGGGTGTGTATATATTTAGGATTGTTAGCTCTTCTTGATGCATTGATCCTTTTACCATTATGTAATGCCCTTCTTTGTCTCTTTTGATCTTTGTTGGTTTAAAGTCCATTTTATCAGAGACTAGGATTGCAACTCCTGCTTTTTTTTGTTCTTCATTTGCTTGATAAATCTTCCTCCATCCCTTTATTTTGAGCCTATGTGTGTTCTTGCATGTGAGATGGGTTTCCTGAATACAGCACACCGATGGGTCTTGACTTTTTATCCAGTTTGCCAGTCTGTGTCTTTTGACTGGGGCATTTAGCCCATTTACATTTAAGGTTAATATTGTTATGTGTGAATTTGATCCTGCCATTTTGATGCTAGCTGGATGTTTTGCCTGTTAGTTGACACATTTCTTTCATTCTGTCGATGGTCTTTACCATTTGGTATGTTTTTGGAGTGGCTGGTACTGGTTGTTCCTTTCCTTGTTTAGTGCTTCTTTCAGGAGCTCTTGTAAGTCAGGCCTGGTGGTGACAAAATCTCTCAGCAATTGCTTGCCCATAAACGTAGATTAGGTCTTTTCCCATAATCCCGTATTTCTTGGAGGCTTTATTCATTTCTTTTCACTCTTTTTTCTCTAGTCTTGCCTTCTCGTTTTATTTCGTTGAGTTGATCTTCAATCTCTGATATCCTTTCTTCTGCTTGGTCGATTTGGCTATTGAAACCTGTGTGCTTTGTGAAATTCTTGTGCTGTGTTTTTCAGCTCCGTCAAGTCGTTTATATTCTTCTCTAAGCTGTTTATTCTAGGTAGCAGCTCATCTAACCTTTTTTCTAGGTTCTTTGTTTCTTTGTATTGGGTTAGCACATGTTCTTTTAGCTCAGAGAAGTTTGTTATTACCCACCTTCTGAAGCCTGTTTCTGTCAATTCATCAGATTCATTCTCCATCTGTCTTTGATCCTTAGCTGGTGAGGAGTTGTGATCCTTTGGAGGAGGAGAGGCGTTCTGGTTTTTGGGTGTTTTCATCCTTTTTGTGCTGGTTTCTTCCCATCTTAGTGGCTTTATCCACCTGTGGTCTTTGTAGTTGGTGACTTTCAGATGGGGTCTCTGAGTGGAAGTCCTTTTTGTTGATGATGAAGTTATTTCTTTCTGTTTGTTAGTTTTCCTTCTAACAGTCAGGCCCCTCTGCTGCAGGACTGCTGGAGGTCCACTCCAGGCCCTGCTTGCCTGGGGGATCACCCATGGGGGCTGCAGAACAGTAAGGGTTGCTGCTGGTTTCTTCTTCTGCTATCTTTGTCCCAGAAGGATACCTGTCAGATGTCGGCCTGAGCTCTCCTTTATGAGGTGTCTCTTTAGGTATACAGGGGTTTGGGAGCTGCTTGAGGAGACAGTCTGTTCCTTACAGGGGCTCAAGTGCTGTGCTGGGAGCTCCGTTCTTCTATGCAGAGCTGCTGGGCAGGTACTTTTAAGCCTGCTGCAGTGGAACTCATAACTGCCTCTTTTCCCATGTGCTCTGTCCTAGGAAGATCGTCTTTATTTATAAGTTTCTGTCATGCTGCTGCCTTTTTTCAAAAATGCCCTGCCCCACACGGAGTAGTCTAGTCACAGTGTGCCAGCAGAGGCATTGCTGAGCTGCTGCAGGCTCTGCCCAGCTGCTGTGTGAACTACCTCGGTAGTGGTGGTTGCCCTTCCCCTTACTGAGCTGGACCATCCTGGGTCCTGCTGCACTTGCTGTGAAACTCTCAATCCAGAGTGTTTCAGATTGCTTGCTTTGAGGGGGTGATACCCCCTGGCTCCCTGTCTCTGCCCCCTCCCTTTCAGTTGAATGGGTGGCTCTGTCTCCCAGATGTTCCAGGTGCCAGTTGAAATGGACTGCCCAGATTTGTGTGAGTTTCTGTGCGCCAGCCCGGCACCTGCTGAACCGCCATGCTGAAAACTCATGATGCTTTTCGGCCTGGGAATCTCCTGGTCTGTGGGCAGTGAAAATTTTTTTTGAAATGTGGTGGGCACTCACCCTCTGTGTTGTTCTTGCTGGGAACTGCACTCCAAATAGGAACTGTTCCTATTTGGCCATCTTGGATTCTCCCCCTGTTCATATATCAATTCAATAAATATTTATTAAGTATCTGCTTATCTGAAGCATTTATAGTCACTGATGTTCATACCATTAAGCGTGCCATCCAAGACCAACCTGAAAGTTTTTGGAATTTGATACATCGCAGAAACATCAAACTCATTTAAGTTCAATAAACACTTGAAGAATCTGCATTATTTTGTCAATAATGCCTGCCTTTAAAAAATGTAACACAAACCTTTTCAAACTCCTTGACATTGAAGTACATGAAGTGTGGGTCTTGTGTATCCTTGCATTTAAAATTCCTTCTATAGGAGAAGCACTCAGTATCTATTTGTTGAAAACAGTAGATGGCCAACTTACGATGTGTATGTCTTTAATAGGGAAAGTGCTAGAGAGGGTTCTAGAGAAATCCATTTGAAAAAAATAAGGCCTTGGACAGTGTTAAGACTCATAAGTAACTGTAAGTTTTTTATATTGAAATGAACCAAATACCAATGATCTTAATAGGAGATATTTGTTTTTGGTTGAAAGCATATATTTCTAAAAGAGTGCTTAGGGATACTAATAGATATTTGTGTGGAAGAATGTTCTGTGGTTACCTATGCTTGAGAAATACTAGTTTCAACAGAGTAAATTGGTTTCTTTGTTGCAGGGCTTCTCAGAGCCTTTAGAATGCACCGTGAACATGTAGCTTCTCTCTCTCAAACGTGTATGATCATGGAATCCCACTAATACAGAACATTTCTCAGGACTGGTGTCTCTGCAAAACATACAAGAGAATGTGCTATTTTAGAGCAATTGTATTCCAATTATTAAGTACTAGGATCCTGCACAAGTGCTTGGGTGGGGGGTGACAAGAATAGTAGGCATGCAGACTCCCACTGTATCTATAGCCAGAGAAAGTATAGTTTTATCAATTTATATATTTGAATTCTATATGACATTTTATAAGGACTCTTAAAAATTTTTTGCAAATCACTGTTCTAGGGCTGGAGGAAAATTACTCTAAAGTTGCTGTAACATCAGCTGTACAATAATAGATTTCATAAAAGCATGCTTGACATGGTTTGGCTGTGTCCCCCACCCAAAGTCTCATCTTGAATTTTAATAATCCCCACATGTCAAGGGTGGGACCAGGTGGAGATAATTGAATCATGGGGGCAGTTTCCTTCATGCTATTCTCATGGTAGTGAGTGAGTTCTCACATGATCCGATGGTTTTATAAGGAGCTTCCCCCTTAGCTCAGCACTCATTCTCTCCCCTGCTGCCCTATGAAGAGGTGGCTTCCGCCATGATTGTAAATTTCCTAAGGCCTCTCCAGCCATGTGGAACTGTGAGTCAATTAAACTTCTTTCCTTTATAAATTACCCAGTCTGGAATATTTCTTCATAGCAGCGTGAGAAAGGACTAATACAGTGCTCTAGCAGCACTACTTAGGATGCAGCAGGCATTTAATAAGCAAGGTTGCGCACATGCCCACATACATGATACAGACATCATGGGGGTGTAGTCTTGATGTGCTAAACTTCCAATTTAGTTTTCCACCTCAGGTCCCTTCCTTTCAACTCTCCATATTCTGCGTTTTAGGCTGATTCTCCTACTGTTGTTTCTTTAATATTAATTATTTTGAAATCCATGGGTTATACATAACATATTTGTTAATAACAAATAGCTTTTCCTTTAATCGATTAATACAATTTTATTTTTAGAGCAGTTTTAGGTTCACAGCAAAATTAAGTGTAAAGTGCAGAGAGTTCGAATATACTTCTGACCCCCACAGATGTGTAAGCTCCCCCTGCTATCAATATCTTTTGATACTTTTGCCAATTGATGTGAGTAGTTTTCATGAGGAAATATTCCAGGTATATAAAAGGTATAAGACAAAACGCATAAAGGATGATATAATCAGCCCCTGTCCAGCAACCCCTCATTTGAAGCCTTTTGTGTATTCTTCCTCAATCCCACATGCCCACGAGTACCCGCTTCCTGAATTGGGAGTTTGTTGTTCCTACACATATTCTTACAGTTTCAGTTTATGTTTGTTGACCTAAACAACGTGGTACTGTTTGGTATGTTCTTATCACCACACAAGTGGCATCATCTTTATGTATTCCAGAGCAACTTTCCTTTTTTTTATTCAATATTGTGTTTGTGAAATATTTTCATGTTTATTCAATAGCTTCAGGTCATTTATTTTCTCTGCTATTATTTTCTTTTTGATTATACCATAACTTTTAAATTCTACTATTGATGAGCATTTACATTTTTTTTTTTTTACTTTTTGCAATAAAAAATGAGGCTGCTATCAACATTTTAAACTTTTCCCTATGCACATATGAAGAATTTCCTTACATGTGCATCCGAGTGGTCACATGTTCAACTTGACTACATTGCTTTTAATACAGTTGTATTCCCAACAACGGTTTACAGGATTTCTCTAGGCTCTATACTTTGTCAATACTCAGAATAGTAAGGTTTGGCCAATAGAACAGGTGAAAAATAGAATTTTAATATTGTTTTAATTTTAATTTTATTGTTATTAGTAATGTTGGATACCTTTTTATATGTTTTTTCACCTTGGGTTTCTTATTCTTTGAAATGCCTCTTTACCTCTTTTGCTCATCTGAAAACCTTCACTTAAAAAATCCTTTGCTAAAACCAAAAAACATAAAAACAAAAATCAAACAACTTTAGGTTTATTCTAGAATCTTACAGGGTTATTTCGTGGTCTACTATGAGAAAACTCATTCTATCTTAATCATACCCAGACTGGTTGGAGTGGTCTTGGCCTATAGCCCTAAGTGAGATTTTGAATAACCTTTCACCTTTCAAGAAGGCTGGATTGATGTGATGGTTGGACCAAAACTGTGACCTCAGGACTCTGGACATGGCACACGGGACTGGAATATGCTCTGTCTATTAAAAATCAACACCAGGTGGGAGAGAGACTTCAATATTCAGATAAACTGGAGGTTTAATAAGACTCTGTACACTTTCTATCTAACACTTTTTGTCTGAAAACCTCAAGGCATCCAGGAAACATTAATTAATTAAGCTTTACAACAGCCCTGTGAAATAGGTAAAGATATACAGGAACGTATCTCTAGGGAAACAACACAGCAGCTGTTTAGCAACATGCAGGAATATTAAGTGGCAGACAGTAAGGCACTGCAGACACATGCAATTAAAAAATGATAGAAGCCCTTGGAGGTAGGGTTTTGTCTTGGAATTTGGCCCAAATTTTGGCACTGACAGTTCTAGTAATAGGCAGAGGCTGGTCCAAGCAGTGAGTCCAGCTAAAAGCCCAGGTGGGCCTGGGCCATTTGAATCTAAATGCAGTGTCTGTTTAGGTAAGATGATTTTTGTTTATTTTTTAAAAATTCTTAATTCTTTTATGATATAAGCTATTTCTCCTCATGACTCAAACCCTATTTGTCTTTTGAAGAATAAACAGATTTAGTTTAGAAAAATAAGGAAAACATGAACCTTTCTGTGCAAAAATGTCTATTTTTTTATAACACAAAAATTTCTCCTGAGTTTTCTTTTTTGTGTCAAGACAATCTGATGGTAAAGGAAGCCAGTTAGAAACAAAAATCACAACATTGCCAGTATTTAGGATTTAGGAGGAAAAAATTTAAATGTTTGAAAGTATAAAATGTAAATAAATCAGATCTCTTTGGTGAAGAATAAAGTTAGGAAGATGATCTAATTATCTTTATTTCTATCTATAAATTTTATACTTTAAGACCCTGAGTTGTTCTTTACATCCAAAAGAACCAAAGTCATGAGCATAAATTAAAAAGGGGATTGGTAGATCCAGAGAATTATTAGCTCTCAGTTTTAGGGAGAATAGCACTAACATTTTATGGGGTATTTCCACATTGTGCCTATCACCTTATATACTCATTTCACCTTCGTATATATATGTATTTTATATATATATATATAATATATATATATATAAGTAATATATTTATACAAGTAATATATTAATCCCATAGAAAGGTATAAAATAAAAAGTAATATATCTTTACTCCATCATCTGTCTTCCTTTTGTATATATTTCCAGAAGAAAAGGTTTTATGCATATACCTTTATGTTTAGAAATACAATGTATATGTGCATATATGTATACACTTTTTGTTATATATGTATAATTTACACAAATAGAGTCATATGATCCACACCACCGTATATGTAGTTTTAAAAATGTAAATATATATGTGAGCTGTTTCCTTGAAAGTATGTACAGACCAAGCTCATTACTGTGTTTGACTATGTGGCATTCCATTGCATGAGTGTACCGGAGTATAGTAACTGGTTCGTGTTGGCGGACATTCAGATTGTTTCTTATTGTTATAATTAAAAATAGTTAGAAGGATGTATTAATATCTGTATCTTGGCAGATATTTTTGACTATATGTGTCCACAGAAAACTTTCTAACATGAAATGACTGGGTTAAAGTATATGGGTATTTAGAAATTTGATAGACACAGCTGACTTGCTATCAAAAAATATTATGTAAATGTACACTTTTCCACCAATAATAGAAGTTCAAAACAAAATCTTAGTTTGTTTTTCCACACACTGTTGCCAACATTGGTTATTTTGGCAAAATAATATTTTATTATTTTAATATATGTTTCTTTAAATTTTAGAAGTTGAGCATATTTTCATGTTTATAGGACCTTTTTATTAGTTTTCCTGTAAGCTGTCTGTTCACAGTCTTTGACTATTTTCTATTACATTATATTTTAAAAATGGATTTATATGGAGTCTTTTAAAATTAAGAAATGGGCTTTTTGTATCTACATTGCACATACTTAAGTATTTTGCCTTTTGATTTTATGCATTTTTATATACAAAATATTATATTTCTATGTAGACAATTTATCATTCTTTTAAAATTGCTTCTAGGTTTACAAAATTGCTTCCTGTTTACAAAAGCCCTTCCAGTTCCAAAAGTATAAATAAATTTGCCTGTGCCTTATTCTAGTGTTTTCATAGGTTTTATTTCTAACAACTTCGATTCATCTGAAATTAAAGCTTTTTTTTTTGGCATAAGAAGCAATAGAATGCTCTCATCCTCTTTCCTGCCCTTCACCCTCTCTTCTTCCCTCTCTCTCCCTTTGTCATTGGCTAGCTACATGTCCTAATTCTGGTTACTGCATATTCTATTCTAACCCCTACTTTGAAATGCCTCCTTTATCATGTTAGTACCTCCAGTTCACATATGAGAAGCTATACTAATGAAGAGAGTGGCAGACCCAGAATTTGATTCCTTGTTAATTTAAAGTTAAGGTCTGAGCTTTTCTCATTTCACTGTTTTAGACTGATTCTAAGAAGAGGCATGTTTATCATCTTTTCAAATTTATTTTTTATTTTTGTGAGTCCATAATAGGTGTATGTATTTATGGGGTACATGAGATGTTTTGATACAGGCATATGGTATGAAATAGCATATTATGGAGAATGGGGTATCTATCCCTTCAAGCATTTACTCTTAAGTTACAATTTAATCACACTCTTTATTTTAAAATGTATCATTTAGATTTAGATTTGGATTTTATTTATTATTTTGAAACTCACATCCTCGATTCATGCCATACTCTCCTCATTGGTCCAGGTATGATTTTTAAGTTAATTATTTATTTATGTAAAATAAACAGCCTTATGCCCACCACTTAACCTGGAAATTAACATTGATAAATACGGTTCTTTCCTTTCTGGTTCCTGATATTTCCTACTTGAGTTTCCCCTATTCTAAAACTTGTATTAATTTATCCCTTTGTTAATATGGAAACTATGTTACTTTTGGAATGTTATTATATGAAAAATAATAACAATGTAATTTAGTATTAGTTATTTTTAACTTTATAAAAGAGGCAAGAACATGTATGTAACATTTTGGGACTTACTTTTTAGCTTATTATTTTTTTTTTACTCTGTCATATTTCTAAAATTCATCTTTATTTTTATTACAGTTAAATTGTTACTGATAATTTGGAAAACAATCAGCAGTATCTTATAAAGTTGAGTCTACACATTCTTTACAACTCATTAATTTCACTCTCAGTTATATACCCCAGAGAGACTCTTGCAATGCATACCAGAGATGAGCACAAGAATGTTAATAGCAGTGTGTTTGTAATAGCAAAACTCTAGAAATAATCCAAATCCCCATCAATAGGAGAAAGGATAAATAAATAATGGGATATTCAAATCAAAGAACTTTTTCTACTATTAAAAATTATAATGTAATTATGCTTTTTAAAATATATCACACCAAATAACATAATGGAGACCACCAATGTTGCGCTAATTTATGATGCCACCTATACCCATCTTTGTGTAGACTTAGAAGAAAACTCCTATTATTTTGGTTCACATATTCAAAATTTGTTCAAATGTGCCATTTGTTCAAATGATTAAATAGGTTGTAGTTATACACTGATCTTTTTTTTTTTTTTTATTGTACTTTAAGTTCTGGGATACATGTGCAGAACATACAGGTTTGTTACGTAGGTAAACATGTGCCATGATGGTTTGCTGCACCCATCAACCTATCATCTAATGCTACCCCTCCTTTGGCCCTCCACCCCCTGACAAGCCTGGTGTGTGATGTTCCCCTCCCTGTGCCCATATATGTTCTCACTGTTCAACTCCTACTTATGAGTGAGAATATGTGGTGTTTGGTTTTCTGTTCCTGTGTTAGTTTGCTGAGAACAATGGTTTCCAGCTTTATCCATGTCCCTGCAAAGGACATGAACTCATTCTTTTTTGTGTCTACATAGTATTTCATGGTGTATATGTACATAGTATTTGATGGCGTATATTTTCTTTATTCAGTCTAACACTGACGGGCATTTGGGTTGGTTCCAAGTCTTTGCTATTGTGAACAGTTCTGCAATAAACATACGTGTGCATGTGCCTTTATAGTAGAATGATTTGTAATCCTTTGTGTATATGCCCAGTAATGGGATTGCAGGGTCAAATGGTATTTCTAGTTTTAGATCCTTGAGGAATCACCACACTGTCTTCCACAGTGGCTGAACTAATTTACACTCCCACCAACAGTGTAAAAGCGTTCCTATTTCTCCACATCCTCTCCAGCATCTGTTGTTTCCTGACTTTTAATAATCGTCATTCTAACTGGCATGAGATGGTGTCTCATTGTGGTTTTGATCTGCATTTCTCTAATGACTAGTGATGATGAGCTTTTTTTCATAAGTTTGTTGGCTGCATAAATGTCTTCTTGTGAGAAGTGTCTGTTCATATCCTTCACCCACTTTTTAATGGAGTTGTTTGTTTTCTTGTAAATTTGTTTAAGTTCCTTGTAGGTTCTGGATATTAGCCCTTTGTCAGATAAATAGATTCCAAAAGTTTTCTTTCATTCTGTGGGTTGCCTGTTCACTCTGATGATAATTTCTTTAGTTTAATTAGACCGTATCCATCAATTTTGGCTTTGGTTGTGATTGCTTTTGATTATTTAGCTACGAAGTAATTGCCTATGCCTATGGCCTGCATGGTATTGCCTAGGTTTTCTTCTAGGGTTTTTATGGTTTTAGGTTTTACATTTAAATCTTTAATTCATCTCGAGTTAATTTTTGAATAAGGTATAAGGAAGGGATCCAGTTTTAGTTTTCTGCATGTGGCTAGCTAGTTTTCCCAACACCGTTTATTAAATAGGGAATCCTTTCCCCATTGCTTGTTTTTGTCAGGTTTGTCAAAGATCAGATGGTTGTAGATGTGTTGTGTTGCCTCCGAGGCCTCTGTTTTGTTCCATTGACCTATATATCTGTTTTGGTACCAGTACCATGATGTTTTGGTTACTGTAGCCTTATAGTATAGTTTGAAGTCAGGTAGCGTGATACCTCCAACTCTGTTCTTCTTGCTTAGGATTGTCTTGACTATATGAGTTCTTTTTTGGTTCCATATGAAATTTAAAGTAGTTTTTTTCTAGTTCTGTGAAAAAAGTCAATGGTAGCTTGATGGGAATAGCATTGAATTTATAAATTACTTTGGACAGTGTGGCCATTTTCACAATATTGATTCTTCCTATTGATGAGCATGGAATGTTTTTCCATTTGTTTGTGTCCTCTCTTATTTCCTTGAGGTGTGGTTTGTAGTTCTCCTTAAAGAGGTGCTTCACATTCCTTGTAAGTTGTATTCCTAGGTATTTTATTCTCTTTGTTGCAATTGTGAATAGGAGTTTGCTCATTATTTCACTTTCTGTTTGTCTATTATTGGTGTATAGGAATGCTTTTGATTTTTGCACATTGATTTTGTATCCTGAGACTCTGCAGAAGTTGTTTATTAGCTTAAGGAGTTTTTGGGCTGAGATGATGGGTTTTCTAAATATACAATCGTGTCATCTGCAAACAGAGATAATTTAACTTCCTCTCTTCCTATTTGAATACACTTTATTTCTTTTTCTTGCCTGTTTTCCCTGGCCAGAACTTCCAATACTATGTTGAATAGGAGTGGTGAGAGAGAGTATACTTGTCTTGTGCCAGTTTTCAAAAGGAATGTCTCCAGCTTTTGCTCATTCAGTATGGTATTGGTTGTGGGTTTGTCATAAATAGCTCTTATTATTTTGAGATATGTTCCATCAATATCTAGTTTCTTGACTGTTTTTAGCATGAAGCAGTGTTGAATTTTATCAAAGACCTTTTCTGCACTAATCGAGATAATCGTGTATTTGTCATTGATTCTGTTTATGTGATGGGTTACATTTATTGATATATGTTGAACCAGTCTTGCATCCCAGGGATGAAGCTGATTTGATCGTGGTGGATAACTTTTTAATGTGCTGCTGGATTTGGTTTGCCAATATTTTGTTGAGGATTTTTGCACTGATGTTCATCAGGGATATTGGTCTGAAATTTTCTTTTTTTGTTATGTCTCTGCCAGATTTTGGTATCAGTATGATGCCGGCTTCAGAAAATGAGTTAGAGAGGAGTCCCCTTTTTTTTTATTGCTTGGAATAGTTTCAGAAGGAATGATACCAGCTCCTCTTTGTACCTCAGGTAGAATCAGCCATGAATCCTCTGGTCCTGGGCTTTTTTTGTTTGTTAGGCTGTTAATTACTGCCTCAATTTCAGAACTTGTTATTGGTCTATTCAGGGATTTGACTTCTTCCTGGTTTAGTCTTGGGAGGGTGTATGTGTCCAGGAATTTATCAGTTTCTTCTAGATTTTCTAGTTTATTTGCATAGAGGTGTTTATAGTATTCTCTGATGGTAGTTTGTATTTCTGTGGGATCAGTGGTGATCTCCCCTTAATCATTTTTTATTGTGTCTATTTGATTCTTCTTTATTAATCTGGCTAGCAGTCTATCTATTTTGTTAATCTTTTCAAAAACCCAGCTCCTGGATTCATTGATTTTTTTTTTTTGAAGGGTTTTTCATGTCTCTATCTCCTTTAGTTCTGCTCTGATCTTAGTTATTTCTTATCTTCTGCTAGCTTTTGAATTTGTTTGCTCCTGCTTCTCTAGTTCTTTTAATTGTGATGTTAGGGTGTTGATTTTAGATCTTTCCTGCTTTCTCTTGTGGGGATTTAGTGCTATAAGTTTCCCTCTAAACACTGCTTTAGCTGTGTCACAGAGATTCTGGTACATTGTGTCTTTGTTCTCATTTGTTTAAAAGAAGTTACTTTTTTCTGCCTTAATTTTGTTATTTACCGAGTAGTCATTCAGGAGCAGGTTGTTCAGTTTCCATGTAGCTGTGTGGTTTTGAGTGAGTTTCTTAATCCTGAGTTCTAATTTGATTGCATTGTAGTCTAAAAGACTTTGTTATGATTTCCATTCTTTTGCATTTGCTGAGGAGTGTTTTACTTCCAATTATGTGGTCAATTTTAGAATAAGTGCTTTGTGGTGCTGAGAAGAATGTATATTCTGTTGATTTGGGGTGGAGAGTTCTGTAGATGTCTATTAGGTCCACTTGGCCCAGAGCTGAGTTCAAGTCCTGAATATCCTTGTTAATTTTTTGTCTCGTTGATCTGTCTAATATTGACAGTGAGGTGTTAAAGTCTCCCAGTATTATTGTGTGGGAGTCTAAGTCTCTTTGTATGTCTCTAAGAATTTGCTTTATGAATCTGGGTGATCCCATATTGGGTGGATATATATTTATGATAGTGAGTTTTTATTGTTGAATTGATCCCTTTACCATTATGTAACATGCTTCTTTGTCTTTTTTGATCTTTGTTGGTTTGTAGTCTGTTTTATCCGAGACTAGGATTGCAGCCCCTGCTTTTTTTTTTTTCCTGCTTGTCATTTGCTTGGTAAATCTTCCTCCATCCCTTTGTTTTGAGCTTATGTTACACTGATCTTTTAAAAAGTATAAACATATACATGTTTACCTGAACAAAATTTTGTATTTCATAATAAATACATATGCTTTTGTAATGGTATAATACAATTTGTACAAATAAATGTAAGTGACAAGTGAATGTGCAATGCTATTATGTATTGGTTATAGAAATATTTAGTTTTTGCCATAGTTATAATTGGGACTGTTGTTAAATACTGTTATTCAACCTTGAATCAAAACTTTCTGGTATTATAAGGGAAACCAATATAAACACTTTACCATTTGCAATTTCTTATTATAGCAGGTCAAGATTTTGTACACACTGTGAAAAAACCCTACATTTAGAAATAATTGGAAATTTAGCCTAATTTGATTGTAACTGCAATCTATTCTTATGTTCTGATCATCTCCTAGTCACCCTGTCATTGAGGAAGGATTCCCCATCCTAAATAGTATAAGGTGACCAAAAACATGATGCATGACACTGGACAGAAGAAATTGGCAGCAATCTATTAGCCAGCTAGACTCAGCCCTAGGAAGGAGGGCACAGCATGCTAGATGAGGTCATACAGTGGGGGTCACACTTAGAATCAGACTAAACACTAGGGGCTCTGAGAGGCAAGCTTCGTAGAAACAAGAGAATGAGGTGACTTCTGGCTTCTGCGAGAATGTGATTGACTTGTATAAATAATTTTGCAGCTGGCAGGGAGGTGAAACTCATTAGGTTAAAACTAAGTGGAGTGCAGCTGGCTCAGCTGATAGAGTAGCTAGTGGGAAGCCTTTTCCACTGTGTGAGGAACAGATCTGGTAAGAGCAGAGTAACTTAGGAGGTTAGGGCCCTATGAGGCTTACAGATACCAAGGCAGACATAAAACTTACACCATACCCGACAATCTGCCAGTTTCAGTTTCTTAGCTTATTAAAGCATCTGCATTACATCTATTGATCACTTTTATAGTGAGAAAGTGTAAATTTAAGGTTTTTCAGCACTCCTTTGTGAAAAATAATGCTTTTGCTTGCTAAATCCTAGATTTCCAAGTAACATGTTGGTTTAAAAAAAGTTTTATTTTGCAAAATGTTTCTCCATTGTCTTGGCCTGCATTGTTTCAGATAAGAAGTCTGCTGTCATCCTTATGATTATTCATGTAATTTGTCTTTTTCTGATTATTTCTAAGATTTTCTTTTTATTCCTAAACAATTTGATTTTAATGTAACTTGGTATAGTCTTATTCATGTTTCTTGGAGTGCATTGAGACTCTTCAATTTTTGGGTTTATAGTTTTCATCAATTTAGAAAATGTTCAGCTATTGTTTCTTCAAATTTTTGTGTGTATCTTCCTATCTCTCACCAACATTAGGAAATCCAATTACACATAAATTAGGTCACTTGAAGGTGTCTCTTTTTTTTCTCTTTGTATTTTATTTCAGATAAAATTTATTTCAGATAAAATTATTTCTATTGTATATTTTTGAGTTCACTAACTTTTTCTTCCACAATGTCTAATCTGCTCTTACTCAATTCAATATATTTTCCATCTCAGAGATTGTAATTTCTATTTCTAAAAGTTTGATATGGACTTTTTAACTTCAAAATCCCTAATTAATATGCTCAATATTTCTGCTAGCCTCCTGACCACATAAAATACAGTTTATAATAACTGTTTTAATATCTTTGTCTACTAATTCTGTCTTTGTGTCACATTTTGGCTGGTTTTGATTAATTGCTTCTGGTCATTATGGGTCACATTTTTCTTCCTCTTTGAATATGTAATAATTTTTTATTTGATGCCAGACCTTGTGATTTTTTTCTTTTTGTGTACTGTTTTTGTCTTGCCATAGTATCTAATGTGTCTTGCTTTGTTAGGTACGATCAGAGCAACATTTCTTCAGAAATATGTTTTTCATATTGCAGAGGCAGAAGACTTGTGAACACACTATCTGATGTTCTGTGAGTTGTTTGGTTTTTCACTTTGGCTGATGAAATAAGAACTGTACCTGGCCCTGGGTGAACCCTAGATGTTGTTCTTTTGAATCTCTTTGAGTGGTTTCTTCTTCTGCTCTGGGTTTGCTGATCAATATTCAGCAGATACTCAACTAGGATCCTTTGCAGTCCTCCAGAATTCTCTTGTTCTCTCCCTCATTGTCTCACTCTCTCTCCTGCTTTTTTTCCAGTCTATTGTTCTGTCATGTGAATTCTAGCCACTTTAATTTTTACCCAATTCTTATTCCTCAGTGTAGGAGGACTGGTCTCTGCCTGGTTTCATTTTGTTTTTTTTTTGCTGTACCTGGAAACTCTTCAGGCGGTAAGCTTAAACAATCACAGCAACTTCTTTGTTGGCATCATATGTTTGCTAGTATTTTGTTGAAGATTTTTGTGTCTATGTTCCTCCGAAATATTGGTCTGAAGTTTTTTTGTTTTGTTTTTTGTTTTCTCATTGTTTCTTGCCAGATTTTGGTATCAAGATGAGACTGCTTTTGTAAAATGAGTTAGGAAGAAATCCGTTCTCCTCAATCTTTTGAAATAGTTGCAGTAAGAGTGCTACCAGCTGTTTTTACGTCTGATAGAATCTGTCTAGCCCAGGGCTTTTTTTGGTTAGTAGGTCTTTTTATTACCGATTTAATTTTGTAACTTGTTATTGGTCTGTTCAGGATTTTGATTTCTTCGTGGATCAATCTTGGGAGGCTGCATGCTTCCAGGAATTTATCTATTTCCTCTAAGTTTTCTATTTGGTTTAGCATAGACATGTTCATAGTATTCTCTGAGGACCTTCTGTATTTCTGTGGTTTCAGTTGCAATGTTATCTTTGTAATTTCTGATTGTGCTTATTTGGATCTTCTCTTTCTCCCTCTCAGTTTATCTAGCTAGTGATCAATCTTGTTTATCATTTCAAATAAACAACTTTTCATTTCATTGATCCTTTATGTGGTTTATTGGGTCTCAATTTCATGTAGCTGTACTATGATTTCAGTTATTTCTTTTCTCCTGCTAGCTCTGCAGTTAGTCTGTTCTTACTTTTCCAATTCCTTTAGGTGTGACATTAGGTTGTTAATTCGAGATCTTTATTTTTGATGTAGGTATTTGGTGCTGTAAACTTTCCACTTAACACGCTTTTGTTGTATCTCAGAGGTTTTGGTATGTTGGGTCTCTATTTTAATTTGTTTTAAATATTTTTTTGATTTCTTCTTAATTTTGTTGTTTATCTAAAAGTCATTCAGGAGCAAGTTTTTTAGTTTCTATGTATTTGTGTGGTTTTGAGAGTTCCTCTTTGTATTGATTTTTAATTTTATTCCACTGTGGACCAAGATGGTACTTGACGTAATTTCAGTTTTAAAAATTTGTTGCGATTTGCTTTATGACTGAGTGTGGGTCAATTTTAAAGAATGTTTCATGCACAGATAAGAAAAATATATATTCTGTGAGTTTTGAGTGAAGTATTCTATAAATGCTTAGTAGGTCCATTTGGTCAAAAGTCAGATTTAAGTCTGACTTAAAACTAACAAAGAGTCTCTTTGTTGGTTTTCCACCTTGATGATCTTTCTAGTGCTGTTAGTGGGGTATTGAATTCCCCCACTTATTATGGTGTGGCTGTATATTTCTTAAGTCTAGTAGTATTTGTTTTATAAATCTGGGTGCTCTGTTATTGGGTGTATATAAATTTAGGATAGTTAAATTTTCTTGTTTTAAAATCTGGGTGCTCTGATGTTGGGTGTGTATATATTTAGGAGAGTTAAATTTGATCATCTGATACAAGCATAGCAACTGCTGCTTTTTTTTTTTCCATTTGCGTGATAGATCTTTCTCTATCTCTTTAAGCCTATGGGTGTCATTACATGTGAGATAGGTCTCTTGAAGGCAGAAAAAACTTGGATCTTGTTTTCTTATTCAATTTGCCATTCTTTTTTTTAAAAATATATATACATATTATTGCATTTTAGGTTCTGGGGTACATGTAAAGAGCATGCAGGATTGTTGCATAGGTATATACATGGCAATGTGGTTTGCTGCCTCCATCCCCATCACCTATATCTGGCATTTCTCCCCATGTTATCCCCTCCCCAACTCCCTACCCCCCCACTGTCCCTCCCCCTAGTACCCCCTACAGACCCCAGTGTGTGATGCTCCCCTCTCTCTGTCCATGTGTTCTCATTGTTCAACACCCACCTATGAGTGAGAACATGCGGTGTTTGATTTTCTGTTCTTGTGCCAGTTTGCTGAGAATGATGGCTTCCAGGTTCATCCATGTCCCTACAAAGGACACGAACTCATTGTTTTTATGGCTCCATAGTATTCCATGGTGTATATGTGCAACATTTTCACTGTCCAGCTTATCATCAATGGGCATTTGGGTGGGTTCTAAGTCTTTGCTTTTGTAAACAGTGCTGCAATGAACATATATGTGCATGTGTCCTTATAATAGAATGATTTATAATCCTTTGGATATATACCCAGTAATGGGATTGCTGGATCAAATGGAATTTCTATTTCTAGGTCCTTGAGGAATTGCCACAGTCTTCCACAACGGTTGAGCTAATTTACACTCCCACCAACAGTGTAAAAGTGTTCCTATTTCTCCACATCCTCTCCAGCATCTGTTGTTTCCTGACTTTTTAATGATCGCCATTCTAACTGGCATGAAATGGTACCTCATTCTGGTTTTGATTTGCATTTCTCTAATGACCAGTGATGATGAGCATTTTTTCATGTGTTTGTTGGCCTCATACATGTCTTCTTTTGAAGTGTCTGTTTATATCCTTTGCCCACTTTTGAATGGGTTTGTTTGTTTTTTTCTTGTAAATCTGTTTTAGTTCTTTGTAGATTTTGGATGTAAGTCCTTTGTCAGATGGGTAGATTGCAAAAATTTTTTTCCCATTCTGTTGGTTGCCAGTTCACTCTAATGATTGTTTCTTTTGCTGTGCAGAAGCTCTGGAGTTTAATTAGATCCACTGGACTATTTTGGCTTTTGTTGCCAATGCTTTTGGTGTTTTAGTCATGAAGTCCTTGCCTATGCCTATGTCCTGAGTGGTTTTGCCTAGGTTTTCTTGTATGGTTTTTATGGTGTTAGGTCCTATGTTTAAGTCTTTAATCCATCAACACACACAAGTCTATAAATGTAATTCACCACATAAACAGAACCAAAGACAAAAACCACATGATTATTTCAATAGATGCAGAGAAGGCCTTTGACAAAATTCAACAGCCCTTTATGCTGAAAACTCTCAGTAAACTAGGTATCGATGGAACGTATCAAAATAATAAAAACTATTAATGACAAACCCACAGTCAAAATCATACAGAATGGGCAAAAACTGTAAGCGTTCCCTTTGAAATCTGGCACTAGACAAGGATGCCCTCTCTCACCACTCCTAGTCAATATAGTATTGGAAGTTCTAGCCAGAGCAATCAGGCAAGAAAAAGAAAGGGTATTCAGTTAGGAAAGGAGGAAGTCAAATTGTCTCTATTTGCAGATGACATGATTGCATATTTAGAAGACCCCATTGTCTCAGCCCAAAATCTCCTTAAACTGATAAGCAACTTCAGCAAAGTCTCAGGATACAAAAATCAATGTGCAAAAATCACAAGCATTCCTATACACCAATAACAGACTAACAGAGAGCCAAATCAAGAACAAACTGTCATTCACAATTGCTACAAAGAGAATAAAATACCTAGGAATACAACTAACAAAGAATGTAAAGGACCTCTTCAAGGAGAACTACAAACCACTGCTCCATGAAATAAGAGAGGACACAAACAGATGGAGAAACATTCCATGCTCATGGTTAGGAAGAATCAATATCATGAAAATGGCCATACTGCCCAAAGTAATTTATAGATTCAACACTATCCCCATCAAGCTACCTATGACTTTCTTCACAGAACTGGACAAAACCACCTTAAACTTCGAATGGAACCAAAAGAGAGCCCGCATAGCCGAGTCAATTCTAAGCAAAAAGAACAAAGCTGGAGGCATCACCCTACCTGACTTCAAACTATACTACAAGGCTACAGGAATCAAAACAGCATAGTACTGGTACCAAAACAGAGATATAGGCCAATGGAACAGAACAGAGGCCTCAGAGGCAACGCCACACATCTACAACCATCTGATCTTTGACAAACCTGAGAAAAACAAGCAATGGGGAAAGGATTCCCTGTTTAATAAATGGTGTTGGGAAAACTGGCTAGCCATGTGCAAAAAGCAGAAACTGGACCCCTTCCTGATACCTTACACTAAAATTAACTCAATTTGCCATTTTGTGTCTTTGAAGTGGAGCACTTAAGGTGATTTATGTTCAAAGTTAATATTAATATGTGTGGTTTTGTTACACTCATAGTGTTGTTAGCTAGTTGTTTCATAGTCTCAATTATATAATTGCTTTATAGGCCTGTAAGCTGGTGGCAAGTATCATTCTTTCATTTCTGTGTTTAGAACTCCTTTGAGCGTTTCTTGTAGGTCTGGTTTGGTGGCAACAAATTCCCTTAGTGCTTGCTTGTCTGGGAAAGATTTTATTTCTCCTTTGTTTATGAAACATAGTTTGTTGGTATATAAAATTCTTGACTTTTTTTTTTTAAGAAGGCTGAAAATAGGCCTTTAATCTTTTTTGGCTTGTAAGGTTTCTGCTGAGAAATCTACTGTTAATCTAATGTCTTTTTTTTTTTTATAGGCAATATGGCCCTTTTCTCTAGATGCCTTTAAGATTTTTTTTCTTTTGGGTTGACCTTATGTTATGTGATGACTACATGCTTTGGGGATGGTCATATATGATCTTGCACGTGTATTTTGAATTTTTTGTACGTGGATGTCAACTCCTCTAACAAGATTAAGGAATTTTTTCCTGAATGATTCCCTCAAATATGTTTTCTACATTGTTGACTTTTTCTTCTCTCTTGGGAATGCCCATAAGTCATAGCATTGATCACTTTACATAATCCCATATTTCTCAAAGGCTTTATTAATTTTTTTGAAAATATTTTCTCTTTATTTTTGTCTCGCTCGATTATTCAGGAGGCTGGTTTTCAAGCTCTGAAATTCTTTCTTCTGCATAGTGTAGCCTATTATTAAAGTTTCAAATTGTATTTTGAAATTCCTTTAGTAAAATTTTCAATTCCAGAAGTTCTTTTTTTTTTTTTTTTTTTAAATATAGCTGTCTCGTCTTTCATATCCTGCATCATTTTTCTAGTTTCTTTGCACTGGACTTCAGTATTTTTCTTGGATCTAGTTGAGTTTCCTTGCAATTCGTATTTTGAATTTTTTATCTGTCACTTCAGACGTTTTAATTTGGTTAGGATCAATTGCTAGAGTTTAGCTAGTGTCATCCTTTGGAGGTGTGAAAACACTCTGGCTTTTTGCACTGGGCCTGAGATTATTCCTTTTTATCTGAGGGAGTGGTCCCTTATTTTAAAATTTGCCATTGTTTGGATGAGGCTTTTTAATTTTTTAATTATTTTTTCCCTTGAAAGTATCGCTGTAGTGTATATTGTGCATAATTGGCTTTGTTTCTGGGTGCTGTCAGGGAGCTAAGGGTCTGTATGAGTTCCTTGGTTGTAGATAGCTTCTGCACGGTGGCTTTCTCAGATGTTGTTTGTTGTTGTGATGTATTGGACTTAAGAGCCAATACAGTATCTCCTGTGGGACTGAGGGTGCAGGGATCTCAGAGAGCTTATCTCATGAACTTGCAGCAAGCACTTGTAGCGGGTGTTTTGCTTGATGATGCTATTCAGGATGTAGTCCAGTAGATGGCGCATAAGAGTAAGAGCTGCCAAGTAGGCTGGCGCCCAGGGGAACTCTCATCTGGATGGAGTGGGTGGCGGCAAGAAATAGTGATGGGTGCCCTGTGATCTTGGGAGAAAGGGTGTGACAGGGGTGTGCATCAGTTCCTTCTTCTGACTCGGCAGGGATATGATCTTTTCCCCTATCACGGCCCTTTTGCATGGTTCATTCAGTTTATAAAGGATTTGACTTCTGGTTCCCAGCTTCAGTGCAGCTGCAGACCATGGATATGCCTCTCTGGTGGCTACCACTATTAAAAAGAATGGGCCTCGGGGCAGAGCTTCTTCCCCCTAGTCCGAGGCAGGCAACTGTACCTACCGTTTGTCCTCTGTCTTCCTACTCTGCTGCCACTCTGTGTAGGAAGTAGGAGTTGGTCTTGCCTTTTATGAAAGCCTGAGTGGCCTGGTGTCACTTTCAGTGGGGGGTGGAGCCGCCATAAGAGCACGAAAAATGCTTTCTCCCAGTGCACACTCGCTAGCTCCTGGTGCGAAGAATGACTACTGCATTCATGGTAGTGTAGGTAGGGGTGGGCAGTGTGTGGAGATGACTGATATGTTTTGGATCTGTGTCCCTGCCCAAATCTCATGTCCAAGTGTAATATCAAATGTTGGAGGTGGCGCCTGGTGGGACGTGATTGACTCATGGGGGCAGTTTCTCATGAAGCATTTAACACCATTTCCCTGGGCGCTGTTCTCGTGATGGTGAGTTCTCGCGATATCTGGTTGTTTAACGTGTGAAGCACCTCCCCATCTCACTCTCTTCATCCTGCTATGGATGGCCATGTGAAGGGCTCGCTTCCCTTTTGCCTTCTTCAATGAGTAAAAGTTTCCTGAGGCCTCCCCAGAAACCAGCATGTGGGTTCCTCCTGTGCAGGCTGTGGAACTGTGAGCCAATTAAACCTTTTTTTCCTTCATAAATTGCCCAGTCTCGGGTATTCCTTTATAGAAGTGTGAGAATGGACCAGTACAATGACCCACTGTTCACATCTGTTCCTGGATGTTGGTGCTATGTCCTTCAGCGATTGGTGCCATGCATATGTTTTCTTTGTCCCAAGAAAGACTTTGGTGGGCTGCGCTCCTCTTTCCCTTGGGGACCGACCACGCAGAGGGCTAGATCTCCAGAGGTCCCGCAGATCCCCAGGGACCCACCGATCTGCTGTGTGTGCTTAAGTCAGAGTGGGTTGTGGGGTATATTTGTGGGGAATCTGGTGGTGTGCTATCTCAAGGGTGGAGAATCCCTGGGCAGGGCAGTGTCCCACCATGGGTACACAACAAGCATAACTCCCACTGTCTTAGTTTGAGTCTGAGGGGAGTCTGGGTACACCTATGCAAGCTGGCTGCACAGTTCTCTGAGCTTGGGAAGTTCTCCTATTGCTATCAATATTGTAGGTCTGGGCCATGAGGGCAGAGGGGATTCTCTACAGTCTAGTGTTCAGCTTCTCAGGGGAGTGAGCAGAGAAGTACTTCTCTCTACTCTTTTCATGGAGTTCTGAGTTCCTGAGGTATTGATCTCTGCCAGACTCTTGTTTTACCTTTTTGCACCCCGGCAGATTTTCGTGAGTGTCCCAACAGGTCCTGGCTCTCTTCCCGCAGTTTTCTGTTCAGAACTGCTTATCCATTCACCACTAATTTTGATATTCTTTCTGAGGAGACCTGGCATCCAATGTCTCTAGTCAGCCCCCTTGGAAAGCCAGTTTCCTTTAGGCATTCTTTAAGGATAGGTCTGCTAGTGACAAATACTGTAAATTTTCTTGTCTGAGAATGACTTGATTTTTCTTCATTTCTAAAGGATAGTTTTTTCCAGGTGTAGATGGTTCTTTTTTAGCACTTGAAAAATGTTTTGCCACTTTTTTTCAGACCTCCATAGTTTATGATGAAAAATCTCTGTTATTTGAGTTTGTATTCCCTTATAGGTAACCTATCATTTCTGTCTAGCTGTTTTAAGTATTTTTTCTTTTCCTTTAGTTTTCAGAAATTTAATTATGATGTGTCTTGGTATGAATTTTTTTTGTGTGTTTATCATGTTGAAGTTTGCTCATTTTGTTATATAACTAGTCTCAATTATTTTGCCAAATTTGTGAAGTTTTTAGACATTTTATCTTCAAATACTCTTTTATTCCTATTTTCTTTGTTCTCTGTTTTTGGACTGTGATTGTATGATTGTTGGACATGTTATTATGATCACACAGGTCCCTGAGGCTCTGTTCCGTGTGTGTGTATGTTTCCTGCTTTCTTTCTGTTGTTCAGATTGGGTGAATTCTGTGGATATTTCCTCAAGGTTACTAATTTTATCTTCTGTGATTTTCTCTGTACTATTGGGCCTACCCAGAGATTTTAAAAGTTCTGCTATTGTATTTTTCAATTCTATGATTTCTGATATGGTTTGACTGGGTCCCCACCCAATCTCAACATGAATTGTATCTCCCAGAATTCCCACATTTTGGGAGGGATCCAGGGAGATGTAATTGAATCATGGGGGTCAGTCCTTCCTGTGCTGGTCTCCTGATAGTGAATATGTCTCATGAGATTTGATGGGTTTATCAGGTATTTTTGCTTTTTCTTCTTCCTCATTTTCCCTTGTTGCCTCCATATAAGAAATGCCTTGAACTGCAAGACCAATTAAGCTTCTTTTTCTTCCCAGTCTCCAGTATGTCTTTATCAGCAGCATGAAAATGGACCAATACAGTTTCCATTTGGTTTTTTTCTTTATAACTTCTATTTCTTTGGTGAGATTTTATAGTTTTTAATTTTTTTCTAAGAAAAGTTGTAATTTTTGCTAAAGCATTTTTCTGGTGGCTGCTTTAAAATCCTTTAAATTCCAAGATCTGTTTCATGGTGGTATTAAAGTCTGTTGATTATCTTTCCTCATTCAAGTTGTAATTTTCCCTATTCTTGGTGTTATGGGTTATTTTTTACTGTGTCTTAATTTTTCAACTACTATATTATATGACTCAATCCTGTATTCAATTTTAACAGGAGTTACCTTGTTTAATTTCAGTATGAAGGTCTTGGCTATTTTTACAAACTGGGTTCCAATGACAATTTGATTTTCAGAACATTACGGTGCTATTTTGGAGAGTTAATCTATTTTCTGTTGCTGGGGCTCCCATGGGTCCCTGCTGGTGCTTTGTGAAAAATGGAGTCAGCCTAAGGGGCAGAGGATTTTCTGCAGGCTGACCACCTGGTGTCCCTGGGTGGGGGCAGGGAGTTAGTGTGGGGAGGAAGAGTCTTCCTGGGCTGGGCACCTGTTGTGGCAGTTCTTTCTGGTCACCTGGGGTATTTCTGTGGGGTAGAAGATTCTGTGACAGGGAAAAGGCCAGGTGGGTTTTCTAGGCTAGGTGCTTTTTATGGCAGTACATCCTCTGCTTGTTGGGGACAGGGAGTGCTATTATGGTGGGGATTCTCCTTACCCCTGCTGCTCCTTGCCCCTGCTATCAGTGTCTCTAGGTGGAATAGCATCGTCTCAGTCCTGGTGAGAAGGAGAACACTTCTGTCTGCTTACTGATGATGGGGCTCCTTTGTTGATACCCCTAACCTTTCTAGTACTACTGGAATCACCTTCGTGTTGTCTGTGGGATTCACATTTGTGTATGGGAGGAAGGAGCCTACTTGGGTACCTTCTGTTGTTAAGTTAGGGGAGAGGAAACATTAGACCTAGGTCTTTGGTGGAGACATAAGATGCCCTGCCACTATAGTGTTCCTCCAGTCTAGGACTCACTTTTCCCTTTTCATCTTTTGGAGTGTTTCTTTGGTTGCTTCCTGAAATGTTTCCAGGGTTTATAGTTGTACTTAATGGGGACCAGGAATCTCAAATCTCACCTTTTTTTATTTTAAAATTGGAAACTATATTTTATTGTAATAAAATATGCGTAATGCAAACTTATTATTTTAATGTGTATAGTTCAGTGGCATGAAGTACACTAACATCACCGTTATCCATCTCCAGAATGTTTTCATCTTCCCCAGCTGAGACACTACATCCATTAAACATTCCCCAGTTCTCTTCCTTCACAATCCCTGGTAACCACCATTGCATTTTCTTCTTCTTCTCCATTTTTTTTTTTTTTTGAGATGGAGTCTTGCTCTGTCACCCAGGCTGCAGTGCGGTGTCACAACTGTGGCTCACTGCAACCTCCACCTCCTCCCGTGTTTCAGCGATTCTCCTGCCTCAGCCTCCCAAGTAGCTGGGATTACAGGTGCCTGCCACCACTCTCGACTAATTTTTGCATTTTTAGTAGAGATGGGGTTTCACCGTATTGGTCAGGCTGGTCTTGAACTCCTCACCTCAGGTTATCCACCCTCCTAGGCCTCCCAAAGTGCTGGGATTACAGGCGTGAGCCACCGGGCCTGGCCCCACCATTGTATCTCCATGAATTTGATTGTTCTAAGTACCTCATACAAATGGAGTCATATGGTATTTTTCCTTTTGTGACTGCTTTATCTCACTCAGCATAATGCCCTCGAGGTTGATCTATGCTGAAGCATGTGTCAGAATTTTCTCCCTTTTTAAGGCCTCTTTTAAAAAATGGCATTTTTCTTGAATATAGAATTCTAGGTTGGTATTTTCCTTGAGTTCTTTCAAAATGTAGTTACGTTTTCTTCTGACCTTCAGAGACAACTCTATCTGACCAGAACTACAGCCTGCCACCTAATTGTTTCTTAAACAAACTTGACCAATCCACTTGCTTTCCATCCAACTTCTCATCACTGGATTGGGGCAGAGATGGTGCTTTCAGTTATTCAGTTTGGTCAAGATTGAGTCAGTTTACCTCTTCAATGTATCCTCTATGGCAGAAGTTCAGATTGTAGCTCTTTTTTTGCTCTGCTAAACTAGTTACCGCTAGTCCATCTTCTTTTCATCTTTCAAAAAGATAATAGGCTTTTTTAGTTGTCATTTCCTCTTGTTCTCTGTAGAGGAGCAGATTCTAATCCAAGATGTTTATCCAGAAGCCACTCATTCAATACTACAGTGCTATCATACTGATATGGTTTGGCTGTGTCCCCATGCAAACCTCATCTTGACTTATAGCTCCCATAATTCTTATGTGTCATTGGAGAGACCTGGTGGGAGGTACTTGAATCATGGGGGCAGTTTTTTCCTATGCTGTTCTCATGATAGTGAACAAGTCTCATGAGGTATGATGGGTTTATAAAGGGGAGTTCCCCTACATAAGCTGTCTTGCCTGCCACCATTTAACATGACTTTGCTCCTCATTTGCCTTCAGCCATGATTGTGAGGCCTCCCCCAGCCATGTGGAACTATAAGTCAATGAAATCTCGTTCCTTTATAAATTACCTAGTCTCACGTATGTCTTTATTAACAGTGTGAGAACAGACTAATACACATATCCTTAGCACAAACACCTGATAAGGACAGTGACTAAACAATAAGATTATAGAACAACTTTATTATGCATGTAGAGGTAAAAATTCCAAAAATTAACTGAAAAGTTTAATCTAGGGCTGTAAAGAACAACAAGATTAGGTAGAGTTTATTTCGGGAATACAATTCAACAAAATGAGATTCATCAATGTAATCCCAGATTAAAAGCATGACATTACATGGTGAAATATCAGCTGAAGGGGCAGCTGGTAAAATTTAGCAGTCACTCTTAATAGACACCCTAAGCAAACTAGGAATAAATGGCAACTGCTTAGCCATAATAAAAACTGCATAAGAAAACTACAGCCAGAGTCAGCAAACTATTGCTTGTGGTCCAAATCCAGCCCACTGCCTATGTTTATAATGCTGTTTCATTGAAATACAATTACACTCATCCATTTATGTATTTTCTGCTTTTATTCAGAGTTTCATGGCAAAGTTGAGTAGTTGTGACAGAGACTATAGAGACCACAAAGCCCAATATATTTATATGACCTTCTATATGCAAAGTTTGTTGACCCATGTTCTAAAGAGTTAAATCATGAAGTTATTTCCATCAAAAGGTAGAAGCAATTCAGGGATGTAGCTCATCCTAAATATTAATTCTGTCTTTCATTTAGCAGTAAAGGTGATCTTCTGAAATCTAAATCTGATTAAGTACTTTTCTTCTAAAATCTTTCAATGCTTTCCTATCATACTTGGGAAGAAAAATCCCAATCCCTTCCTGGGACCTGCATGCAAGGCCATATGAGACCTGTCTTCTGCTGCTCTTTCCAACTCTTCTGTTCACTGTGCTTTAATTCCACTGAAAGTATTTAAGGTCCTGGAGTCTCCAGTTCTTCCTTACCTTAGGACCTTCGCATGTGCCTTTCCCATTCTCTAGAATTCTATTTCCTTCTGACTAGTGCCTCAGCTTTCAGTAGGTCTCACTTCAGTGTCATTGTATCAGAGAGTTCTGGCCTGACTACTAAAGATCTTTCTCTGTCATTTTTCATCTCTGTATCTTGTTTCTTTTCTTTATAGTATCTATATTACAATTTACAATTGTTTTACTCGTTTGTTGACTGGTTTTTTGTTTGTCTTCCCCCCCTAAATTATAAGTTTCAAAAGAGCAAGATTTGAGTTGATCTAGTTCATTGCTGTATCATTGCCCTATTTGTTGACTAGATGAAGATACAGTTTAATTAATTTTTCTAAACCATAGCCAGGAAAATATGACTGAGATTTTAAAACAGCACGATGGTCTCCCCAGACAAAGATCAGTTTGTTGCCATGCAAAGTCTGTCAGTCTAATTCATTCATTTGTTTCTTCATTCATTTGATAAGCATATACTGAGAAAATGTGAAGGGCCGGGCTTTAGGGGTGGGGGTGGTGAGGACAGAAATAGAAGACATTGTTTCTAATGTCAAAATGCTTACAGCCTGGTAGGAGATATAATCAGTAAACAGCTGGCTATCCTGGAGAATGATAAGCTCTCTTGCAAAAAAAAAAAAACCTTCATGGATCCCGGAAGAGTAAGAGGTGAGGCTGGTTTCTGGAGAAGATGCTGCCTGAGATGGATTTTGAAAACGTCTTACTTGCATTTAATGTAGTAATGCCTAATGCAATGTCAGAAGTACTTGAGGCATTAATCATTAATACATTCTGGTTGTTGTACTCAACAATAGGAGCTAACCAGAAAATTGAAAAGATAGGGGTGTGTGTGTGGATATATTATAAGGAGAAGGAATAGCATGGGAGGTGAATAGAGGTGAGATAGAATGTGGCCCATATGAGAAAATGCAATAGCTCAGTTTGGCCAGAGTAAAAGGTTGTGAGAATGGCAAGATACAAAACTCACCTGGAAGACAGAGGTTAGGTCCTGAAGTGCATTATGTGCTGTCCCTGAAAGGGAGATATTGCAGGACAGTGGTATGAATATAGCTGAAATTATTTAGAAGCAGCAATTGTGGAAAATATGTTGTTTCCATTGTCAAATGTAAGAATTGTGACAATAGATTTGATGCATTCTTAGATCCAACTTGTTTTGTAAAGTGTAGGCTTCTGTAATTCTGAGTTTACAATTACTCTTTTATTCCTAAGAAAAAATTTACTGTGGTGCATGGCAATCATATGCTGCCCACATTTTTAACCACTTTTAGAGTACCTTAGATACTGCTTGCTACACTCTTCTTTGCAGGCCCAGGAAGAATGAATTACCCTGTAACTTGCTTAGCAAAATCTTCCCTTGCTTGATTTCCCTCAGGTAGAGGATTGGGGCTTGTAGGGTAAACTTTGCAGGCCTCAAGTGTGTCTTTGCCTCCTTCTTTGGAGCCAGGGACAGTCTCGAAATAAATATCTTTTTATGTTGAGTCAAGTTCAAAACAACAAGCCAGGTGCCCAATTTACACCTGTGGGGAAAAGAAGACACTTCAATGAGAGCTAATTGAATAGCTTTGCCCTTGCAGCAGGCACTTGTGTTTCTGCTAGTGGAAAGAAGGCCCCTGGAGAACTAAGAATCAGGTGACCGAAATTTCCCTGGGAACCCTTGCATTGTGGAGAAACACAGGATTTCTGAGGAAATTTTTCTGTTTTCTGAACATGTGAAGTGTGTGCAGGATAAGCAGTCTGTTACGTCTCTGCCAGCTGTAGCAGCTCCCCCCACAAGAGACTCCTTTCAGGTGTTGAAAAGAGCAGGTGCTGGGTGTGGGCTACTGGGAGTGGGTCCCAAAGTAGTACACTGTGTCCTACCTTGAAAGAACCCATCATCTGGTGGCTCCATGCACATTTGCCTCTGGAAGTCTTGACGACTGTTCCAAGGCTGACGCAGGGAGCCACAATGGAGCTGATCAGACCTGCTGAGGGAATGCAGGGAAAGGGAAGGAGCCCCATGGGGTAGGAGCACCAGACAAGGCCTTCCAATGGTGAGGCATTATGAACAGGACCTTGAAATTCATTTGGAATTTGGTTTGAGGAAGAGAAGGTGCAAGGTCATGTCAGGCAGGTAGAAAGACAAGAGACGTTGGAGATAGATTATCAGAGCTATCCAAAACACCTATCGGACCTTGTTGCTATCCTATTAAAACCTGTCATTTGTTCCTCATCACCTGCAGAATAAAGTGTAAGCTCCTTACCTGTACATATCACTGGCCTCTGCTTACCCCCTCCAGCCTCCTCATCTCCCACCTTGTGCCTTGGTTCTTACGCTCTAGCAATGTCTTACTCTTATTTCTCCCTGAGTACCCCATGCTATGTCATGCCTCCATGATTCTGTCTCTAACGGTTCTCTTGTTCCCCTTCCTGTCTGACAGCCTGGTGAAGTCATCTTTCCAAGCTCTTCTGAGACCTCACTAGCTGCATTAGTTTGTTTCATGCTGCTGATAAAGACATACCCAAGACTGGAAAGAAAAAACGTGTTTCATTGGACTTACAGTTAGTTCCACATGGCTGGGGAGGCCTCAGAATTGTGGCAGGAGGCAAAAGGCACTTCTTACATGGTGGTGGCAAGAGAAATGAGAGAGGAAGCGAAAGTGGAAACCCCTGATAAACCCATCAGATCTTGAGAGGCTTATTCACTATCACAAGAATAGTGCAGGAAAGACTGGCCCCCGTGATTCAATTACCTGCCCCTGGGTCCCTCCCATGACACGTGGGAGTTCTGGGAGATACAATTTAAGTTGAGATTTGTGTGGGGACACAGCCAAACCATATCACTGGCTGACCAAGGTCATATGGCAATGGAAGTGGGAGAAGCCTGTTTGGGCTGATTCCAGAGCCTTTGCTCTTAACCATCATGCAATTCTATTTGTAAGGAAGAGCCCGTTATTTATAATTTCATGCTGTTCAGTGTTAGTCCCAGTTGGTGAGCTGAGCCCTTTGGGGAAGAGAAGCGCCTTGAGTTCTAGCTCTCTTCCTGCTGTGACACTTAGAGAAAGACATATGTTACCTCTGGGCTTTATTTTTCTCATCTGTAAAATGACCACCTTGGTCTTATAGATAATTACAGGCTCTTTTTAATTCTATCAATATATATATTTTTAAAAACGTTCCGGGAATATAGGCCAAGATTAGCTCATAGATATAGAATTATACCCAGGGCTGGGGGTGGTGACTCACACCTGTAATCCCAGTACTTTGGGAACCGAGGCAGGTGGACCACTTGAGGTCAGTTCAAGACCAGCCTGGCCAACATGGTGAAACCTCACCTCTACTAAAAATACAAAAATTGGCTGGGCGTGGTGGTGTGCGCCTATAGCCCCAGCTGCTAGGGAGGCTAAGGCATGAGAATCGCTTGAACCCGGGGGCAGAGGTTGTAGTGAACTGAGATTGTGCCACTGCACTCCAGCCCAGACAGCAGAGCGAGACTCCCACCTACCCCCCCGTTTACCCCCCAGTAAAGAATTATACCTAGGCACCTAAATGAATGACTTTACCTTAAATGTCAGAACTAAATTCACTGGTAGGATATGACCTAATATCAAAGTAGGGATTTAAAACAGAAATTAGAAACCGAATAGAAGTTGTCTTTGTAAAAAGTTGGAGGAAAAAAATAAAAGTATTTAGAAAGGTCCCTCTTCTTACTTTCTGTATGACCTGAGACAGATTATCTTATCTAATTTTCAGTTTTCTCCTCTGGAAGCAGAGATATATAATGTACTCCATAGGGTTGTGTGAAGATTAGATACGGTCAAGCGTGTGAAGATCTTAGCACAGTGCCTGGCATGCAATAACTAACCCAGCGAACATTAGCTGTGGATCATGGAATGGAATCATAGGGACTGGGAGGGGGTGGGTGCTAGGTGAATGCTTGGGGAGACCTCATGCTTTCTTATTTAGCAAATATTCCAGCTTCTGCGTATCTCTAGTTGGTATGCCCCAGAGCTCAGAGTTAGCTTTTGCGGGGTGGTGGTGTACCCCACAGTGCCCTGGATATAGGATGGGATTGGTATAGCCTGGGGAAATCCTGCATACTAAAAATGATAAAGGTAGTAACGGCAGCAGCAACAACAACGTAATAACCATTACCAGATCTTTCTGACTCCAGAGCCTGTGCTCGTGACTGTTTTTATTTCTCTGAGACACTGACAGACATCCTTTAAAAGAAGGGGGAGCCAGTCATATTATTCCATGACCTGAGACACTCTGATGGGTGCAGTAGTGCCAGGGTTGTTCCTGCCTATAATGGAGCGAAAGCCTGTGTGATGTCATCAGGTGGGCAAGGACTAGCCCTCATGAGCCAAATGCCAGAGCACCTGGAGATTCAAGTATGCATCACCCTTGGAGACAGGGGCATTGACATTTTCTATTAAAATGCAAATGTAATCTGGAAGGTGTTGTGCAACAATCCTTTATCATCTTTTCTAAAAAATATAAATCAGATTTGCAAGTCTCTTATTTGGGCAGGAGGCCAGGGGAGGTTCAGAGCATAGGGTATCGCTCAACTCTAAAAATAGTTCAATACTAAAGTGTCATTCTTCTAAATTGTCTCTTCTGTGCCCAAATCTGGACAATTTCATTTTCTTTTCACTGGTTTTATAGTTGAGTGAAAGTAATTCATGTCCTACTCCATGGAATATTGCACATCTTATAATAGAAGAAAACAAATTTTTATTCCTAAATAAGAGATATTTTGAGAAGCTTGTAGGGATGGGTTCAAGCTCAATCTTTCATTTTTACTCAGATTTTCCTGATATTCACTATAGTCTCTCTGTGCATATGTATATCTCCCATCTTATTCATTGTTTTATGGCCAGCATCGAATACATTCTCAAGTAAATGAATTAGTAAACTGAGTACTCCTATCGTGAAAGGCCCTAAGGACAATGTGAAAGTCAGTAAATAAAGGCTCTCCATCCTCACAAATCTTATCCTATAACAGAGACAAGTTTTAAGGCAGGAGAGACGGAGGGCCTGAACATGGCCATGGAGATACAAAGGGGGAGGCGGGGTGAAAGCAAGGAGGGGCAAGGAAGGGAAAAGAGGTGAACGTTACTCTGTGGTTTTGAGCTTGGGTGCCTGGCAGAGCCATAGTGCCTTCAAGAGAGAGGAGAAGGTCACAAGGAGGAGCAGGTCTAGGGGAAAGGGGAGAGAAGGAGGACATGATGCATTTGGATCTAAACATATGAGGTTTGGATGACGCAGACTTGAGTGCCAGTTAAGATGTGCAGCTGCCCTGTAACCTGTGATGAAGATGAGTTAATTGCTGAGTTCTAGAGTAGCCCCAAACTTAGGTGATTTTATTCTCTTTCTTATACTTATTCAACAGGGCTTTGTCCTTGGCAATAAAAAGGGATTTTAAAAGGTATAAAAGGCAAGATCTTTGCTCTCCCAGCATTCCTGAGTGAGGCAGTATGTGCTCAACAGTGTCAGGCAAGTAGCGGCGTGTAGAAGGAACAGAAGGAGCGGCTTGGGTGTGACAAGCTGGAACCTGCACACAGCTGCAGGAGGAGGGTGTTCTGAGAATCCAAAGATCAGCACGCCCCTTCCGACCTTTCCGAGGAAGCTATTGAAAATGAAAAGACATGACTTCTCAAAACCAAGTTTATTTGAAAAGGAATGAAACCAATGTAACAGGTATACATGTTACAGTAATTACCTTATTGGCATACAGAGATGACACAAAATCACGAATTGGTTTATTTTGTCTTTTCATGAGGAAAATAGTTTTTTTGAGCTCAAATGAGGGGACTTAATGGCTTGGCACCGGGGATAACCATTACTGATGCGGGCAGAAGCCTTGGAAAATTGCCCTTCTCTTTCCCTGCTACTTTCCATCCCACTTTTGTCAGAGACATATTTTGGGTCCTGTCTCCTGGAACCTGCTGACAATGTGTAGAGACTCACCCAGTGCCTGACTGCCTGTTACTGCTGCTAAACCTTGTTCTGACTGGCCGTGGTGACAATGGCCTAGGAGTCTCAACTTTGAGACTTTACAAATGCCACGGGCTGGGTGGCTGCTTATGTGGGTTTTGTCTAGATCTGACTCTTTCCACAGGGATGTGATTTTAAAGCCCTGGTATATGAGGTTGAAACACCTACAACAATAGTCAGTCCTAGCAAGGGAGGTTCTCCGGGTTTATAGAGGAGGTCTTGGAAGAATTCAGCTTCCTAATAGTGATCTATCTATGTGGCCATACCAGTGGCATGGGGGAAAGTGAGAATTTAGAAAAATTATTGGAAAGTATTTTCCTTTTGACAAGTAAAAAATTAGAGTATTATGGAAATGTAAGAAAATAACAGGGTTAGAAGATTCCACCTTTATAGTAACTAATACTCTGATTAAAGCGCATACCTGTATCTGATAGTAAGGATGCCAGAGTAAGGGCTTTACTGCCTCATTAAAATAGTGCCATCTAGTGGTAAATGTTTTGAATTGTAACTAGGTACCCAGAGAGCCGTCAAACCCTCAGCAGATGTGGCTTAAAGATTAAGCAGCATTTATAATTTTCTTGTTTATTTATTCATCTATTCTTTCACTTAGTTTACTTATCACTTACTACATGCTGAGCATCTTGATGGGTGTTGCGTATGAGGAGATGAAGACACAAGCCCTGACCTCGAGGAGTGCATAGTCAGTCCAGTGGGTGAGACTGCCTGTAGACCAGTAATTGCAATCCAGAGATAATGGCTATTTGAGAAGTGCAGTGGAAGCCCAGGAGATTCAAATGTCACAAGCAGTTTCAGTGATGCTGCTGGAAGGGCCTCCCATGTGTATAAGGACGTAACTTGCAGGAAGCTTGGAGTCAAGAAAGGGACAAGCTGTTGGATGTTTCCTCAACTTGCTACTTGTGTGGCATTCCCCAGCCTGCCAGATCTCTCTTTTGGGTTCTCTATCTCTGGCCCTACTCCTGAATCAAGGAAGTGAATGAACTTGTGGTTTGCTGCCCCGTTGGAGCTCTCTTTCTCGTTCATGGGCTTGATTCTTGGTCATTCTAGGACATAAATTGTTGGACACAGGGTGGTATGGTTAAAGCCCCCTGGACACTTTACAGGAACCTATCAATAAATTTTTACATGCCTTCACTGCCCTCTGCTCTTTTATATTTCTCTTTTCTTCTGTCATGAGAGGTTTGTGTAAGTCTTTCTCTTCTTCACGTAACTCTGTCTCTGTGCAATACAATCTATACTGTTCTCTTTTGGAGAAATGCACCCATTGTGAGATCCTGTTCAGGCACCTAATCTTCCTAGTTCTAAGAGTTGTTTCCTTTTAAAAACCAGACCAATAATATTCAACTACCTAGATGCTGAGCATGCGGAGGCCTGAAATGATTAACTGTGAAGATGTGGGAAAGAATTAACAGTGCATGAGGCTTTTGGACTGGGCTGTGAAGAATAGTTTGGAGATTATCAGGTGGAGGTTGTTTGGGTCACTAAAGGGCATTCTAGGCAGAGGCAATTCACAAAAGATTGAAGGCTTTAATAAACGTGGTGGGCCCAAAAAATGTATATGGGAGATGCGGGGTATGTACTGGAAAAAACATGAGACTGAAGAGGTGGGAAAGAGACAGTTTAATGGAAAGTCTTATAGTCTGTGTAATGGTGCTAGGTATTCCTTCTGAAAATGTTGGTGAGCCATGGACAGAAAGCACATAAGTATCTAGGTTATCTGCAGGTTAAGGAGATAGATAAAAGTGGATGGATTTAATGGATATTTTAGAGGTCAAGTGGAAAGAACACGTGATTGATTGGATGTGAGTGGTGAAAGAGAATGGGATTTTAAAATAAATTTGCTTTCATAGGTATATTTTCTCCTGAGGATTTCAAATTCCCTTAAGAGTTATTATCCCTTTCTATTCATGGAATTCTTATCTTTTTCTAGTGGGATCTTTTCCTAAGGAATCTAAAATTTGAAGTTTCTAGCTCGCTACATTGTTCTAAATGTTGGCGATAAGATCCTGTTTTCATAACTTTGCTGGGCTTGGCTGACTTGTCTGTGCAGCACTGCTCGTTCTGAGGAATCAGTAGTTCCACTCTCAGCTTCTGAAGGAGGCAGAGGGTGGGCACAACATGCCATGCTGTGCATGCATGGGTTATTGCCGTTGAAGGGAAAGTAGTGAGATCTTTACTCTTCTTACAGACTAGGTGTCTTGTACATGTTCGTAGGGTGGAGGGATAAATAACTGAATGGTAAATAATATAAAGAGTACTTATAGTGTCTTTATATTAAATTATTGTATGTGTTGGGAAGGGGAACGTGAATGGGAAAGTGGAGGTCAGCAGGCTTTCTCTTCTTGCCGTATTTTACATAGACCAATATTGAAATTGAGATATATTTCTCAAGTTCAAATAATGGGGTAGGGGAAGGAGAAGTTAAACTGTAATAAATATTGTGGAGACTTAAGACCAGGTTAGGATTCTTCTTTCTCAGGAGGATTCACTATGGGGTAATTACACTGAATTGGCAGGACCTAATCTCATAGCTTGAGAAATAAGAGACATCAAATTTGGGATGTAGCAGCACTCACACTGCACTCCTAGATCCCACCCACTCATCCTCAACATGTCAGATTCAGTAGAAGATTTTTAGGTTTGGTGTTCCTTTTTCTTTTTTGGAGGGTCACATAAACTCATTAACTCTGGATTCATCATTTCTCCCTACACATCTTCAATGTCTTGGCATATAACCCATTGTTTCATCATACAAATACAAAACATTTTCTGGAGACAACAATACCTTGGTCTGGAGAATCTATCTTCATTAGGTGTTAGATGGATTGCATTAATTGTCTCAATTCTATACCCTTCTTGTTTCCACACATCTTTGGCATATTACTTTGTAATTTCTTTCATTGGAGTTGATTTCTCTATCCTTTGAGTCTGAGTCTGGCCGCATGACTTTCTTTGGCCAATGGAATGTTGTAATAAACAGTCTGACTCCGGTTTTAATGTTAGACTGTTTGATAGGATTTAGACTTAGACCCTTCTCTCTCTCTCTCTTTTTTTTTTTTTTTTTTTGAGACATGGTTTCACTCTTGTTGCCCAGGCTGGAGTGCAGTGGCACAATCTCGGTTCACTGTAACCTCTGCCTCCTGAGTTCAAGCGATTCTCCTGCCTCAGCCTCCAAGTATCTGGGATTATAGGCCCCACCACCATACCGGGCAAATTTTGTATTTTTAGTAGAGATGAGGTTTCACCTTGTTGGTTAGGCTGGTCTCAAACTCCTGACCTGAGGTGATCCACCCACCTTGGCCTCCCAAAGTGCTGGGATTACAGGCATAAGCCACCATGCCTAGCCACTTCCACCCTTCTCTTTCCCACCACCATGTATCTGGTACTCTAGGTAAAAAAACACATATACACCCCCTGGCTTCTTTGCATCATAGAGAAGTTTGAAAACCCTCACGCACATGACAATCCCTTCCCCATCCCCACCCCCTGGCCACTATTAAAGGCTCAAGTCACTCTCTTGTCTTGTCATTCCAGATTGTCTTGTGTCTATCCTGCTCCCTCTAGAAGTCCCCTGTGTGAGTAATAACCTTGTTTTCAAATGCTCTTGGTGTGTGAAGTGTTATTAGTGTAGACATCCAACCTACTAATTGGGGTCAGAGGGTCTATTCCACTTTCATAGGGTGACTACAAAACAAATATTAATCTATGTGCATGTGATACTTGCAGATGGTTGGAAGAAATGCTTACATGTCTCTGCTTCAACTGTTTCTCCTCTGTCATGGCCATGAGACTATGTGTAGGCTAGCCTGTTAGAGGTTAAAAAAATGGAGTAGCATCCCATTGCCTTATCACCTCAGTCAGCAAATCAGTCAATGAATAACTGACCCCAGACATGTCAGCAAGCCCAGCTAAGATCAGCAGAGCCTCTTAGTCAATCCACAACTAACTGCAGATGCATGAGCAAGGCCAGGCAAGATCAGCCAAGGCCAACCAAGATCAGCTGAATCCTCAAACTTGTGAATTAAATACATGCTAATTGTTGTTTACCACCGGGTTTTTTGGGTTGTTATACGGAACTATTGTGGCAATTGATAACTGAAAAAACCAAGTGTGGGAACTTCTAGACCAACCCAGGGGGTAAATATAAGGTCTCCAAACTTTAGCAACTCTCCCTGAAATCCAAAATGAAGCAAAAGGTTATAGTGCAGTTCATATTTAGCTCTTTGACCTTTATTTTTAAGAGTTTATTTTGTTTAATTTTTTTGTGCTAGTACTCTTAATAAGCAATTTTAGAAAAGCCTTAAGTAAGACTAGCAATTTGCACCTTTTTAAAAATTAATAGCACTCTGCTGTTTTGATATTGAGCTCCATTATCAATTTGCATCTTTAAAGAGGTGTAACCTTTCTCAGATAGTTTGCTCTGTGTTCTTATATTTAACTAGCAAGACTTGATTTTTACATTGCTTATGTTGGCTTTATTCTGCACAATTAAAACCAGAGGAGAAGAAAAAAAATCTAACAATAATTAGAAGTATGATGTAGATTTCTGTAACTCTGGCTATTCAGAGCTGAGTGGTGATCAAGGCAGGATTAATGTATTAACTTACAAGGCAGGCATGTTAATAAAGGAAAAGTGTCCTACAGTTTTAGGACACATAACAACAAAAATTTCTGCATACTTGAATGGTTGCAGATTATACCTTCTTATTTATGAAACTAGCTCCAGGGAATAGTACAACTTTGAACTGGCATGGAGTTCTGAACTCTCCCAGTTGTATGACAGGACCCATTCTGACTGATTATCTCCCATCTTCCACATTGCCTTGACCTGCCTATCCAAAGTCTACTTTCCCTATCAAGACCATCTACCAAGCTGTACACTGAGGTGCCTCACAGGCAGAAGAAGTCATGTACCTCAGGGTCGTCCTTTGTTTTCTACTCATATCTTCTCTAAAAAAATGATACAGTTGGTGGCAGTGAAGTTGTTCTTCGTTCGGGAAAGTACACTAACTACCCTTTGTTTGATTAGGACAAAATCACTAACCGTGTTGCTCAGTTGAAAAATTTATTTGAAAAACTAGATTTTGAGTAATTACCTGTGTATTTTTTTCAGTTACACAGAATATGAAACACATCTACCTCTTCTGGCCTTCATTTTGAACCCAGTCAGTGTATTTTATCAAACCATGAACCAAAACAATGTATTTTTTTTTTTCAACAACGGACCAGGGAAAACTGGAGCCTAACCTCTATGTTATCTCAATCTCTTGAGCTGGAACAAAACCAGAACATTAAAACTTTCTTGAACTGAGCTGATATTGCAGAGTTAAAGCCTTTTGAGATCCTAGAAGGGTGCCGTGATTCTTGGTCACTTTTTAGAATGCTGTGTAAAATCTAAAATCTTTGGTTTTGTTCCTAACTAAAGATAATTTTATCTTGACTTAATTGTTCTTTCTATTGTAATAAGTGCAAAATATGATGTCACTCATTGCAGAAGAGAAAAAACCTGAAGCATTCAGGTAGAATATACATCTGTCTTTACCATGGAATCTAAGTCATTTGTTAATATTGCTTTTGACCTCAGTCCAAGCAGGTTGCCATGGGATATATAGATGTGTTGTCCTCTGTGGCAATATTCTCTAACTATTTAGATGGTATTTTCTTTGGAGTACTTGATCCTGGAAATCTCTAAGGAATATTCTTTAATTTCTAACTTTTCCTGAAAGCACAGTCAAATGGTCTTTAATTTTTTAGCTATCCATTTCTGTAATCCAAACTACAAATTGAAAAAAATAATACCACATCACATGGAATTTGAAAACATTTTAGTTGCATTGATAAAAAGGGTGTGATTAATTTAACAAATGTTCATGTTTTCAGATAATTAACTTATTTATTCTTCAAAGGATTACACAGGAATGCCTGGCCTTTCTCATATGAATCGAAAAATTCCAAGGGGAGTGAAAATTTGAGATGTCACAAGTATATAAGAATTGTTATATGAAATGGCCTGCATTTAAAGATTTAGGAAGAGAAAAAGATTCGTAAACAGTAAGGGGATAAAAGGTAGCAGGATAATGGTGAGTAGGAGTTCAAAAAATAGTAGCCTGATGATGCATGAATAGACTGTAGCCTCTGGCTCAGCAGTGAGTGATAGGGCAGTCAAGAGAGATGTGGTCTTTCTGATGAGGGACTGCCTGCTGCAACTGAATTTGAATTCAAGCAACCTCTGCTCTGATTTTTAAATTTTTTACTGGATGTTTTATAAATTACAAAGTAATTCAGTCTAGTTGTTACGAGTGAAACAATATAAAAATGTTTACGAGAACACTAATTTTTGCTGCTCCTTCTATTTCCAATCCCACGCTTTTAAAGGATTCAGTATGAGTTGGCTAGTGAGGACCTTCCACACTTTGCACCTTTTTTGTAGGTACATATACAAAAATATATTCTCATGTGTAATTTAAAAATAATTGTATCAAAATAGGAGCATACTATTGAACATTAATCTTTGCTTTTTTTTTCACTTGAGTATATGTCCTGGGAAATCAGAGAAGAGACATAGATCTAATGCTACCCTTTTTCATTTTTTTCTTATTATCTATATGTGTGAACACACACACACACACACAAACACACACACATTTACATAAATGGAATCATTAATAGAAATTGTTTTTACACACTGATTTTTTTCTTTCTTTGTCTTACCCTCTTTCCTTTCTCCCTTTTCCCATTCTCTCTTTTTCTGTCTCAGTCCTGTAACCTGTATGTACAGTATGGTATATATCCTTTACTACCTTTCTCCATTCTCATATAATCTTTATGCATAGCCATTCACATGCTTGCGTGTGTACACACACACACACACACACGGGTGCACACACATTGCACTCTGTGTTGTAAGCCTACAATGTGCTTCGGGTTGAGATTGGAACCAGTTAATGATTTTAATTATCATCCTTGTTGTTGATGTCCACATCTACATTTCCAATTTAGACCTCTTTGGTCCCCGTATTCAACTTACTGCTAGATATTTTCATTTAATTTTTCCATAGGCCTCTCAAATGGAATGTGCCCCAACTTTACCTTTCTCTTCTCCCCTTTGCATCTTGTATTATTTATTGCAGTTGGTGCTACCACCATTTATCTAGATGTCAAGCTAGAAAGCTACCACTTACAGTCACCAAGTTCTGCCAGTTTATCACTTAAATAGTTCTTGAATTTATTCTCTCCTCCCCCGTTCTTCTCATTAGTACACCAGTTAAGATACTCATTCGGCCTCATATATATTATTGCGAAAGTCTTTCAACTTTGCTTTTTCATTTGGATCCCATAACAATAGTGAGTTACTGGGTTTCTATGGCTTCCAATGCATCAAAGAAAACATTTTATTTTCTTTGGTAAGGTCAGAAGCATGATAGAACTGTCCATATTAAGGTTCTCTTCATTTTTTCTGGGGTAGAAAGTGCGAAACATTTATTAAGGCATAAAACAGAAACAAAGAAAAACCATGGCCAGAAAGAAAAGTTGGACAGGAGTACTAATGCTAGGAAAAGCAAGAGCATCCTAGCAAGCACTGATACTCCAGCAACGTGGGGGAGCATATGTTCCTCTCCTACTTCCAACTCCTTTTCTCACTCATGCTGAGCCTTCCATTTTAGATAAGTCATTCCTATGTCCTTGCTTTCATGTGTGTTCTGCAGTCAGAGTGAGCTATGTAAAACACAAATTTGGTCTTTGTATCACTCTTGGGTGCTAGGAGCATTATGGTACCTAGATGAATAGAGCTGATTGTATGGACTAAGGTCCATTCAAATTTAACCAGGCAGAGAACAACAGATGAAACAAAGATCCCGAGTGATGGGCACAGTGGCAGCAGCAGGTCATCGAGTTCATGTTGTGGGTGATGGGAACAAGCTGATAAGACTGTCTGAGGCATCCTACCAAAAATGGAGATGTCCTACCAAATCGCTCATGAGATTGGATTCCTTCCAGACTGTGTTGTTGGCTAGAATACTTTATCTGTGTTCTCCTTTGGCCACCAAAAGCTAGAATAAATGTCATAGGTAGATCCCTGAGGCTCTATTAGACTGTTATCTACTGGAGAGACAGAGGGTTAGGAAGCAGGAGTTAGGAAATACTGTAACTAGATAGAATAGAACAAAGCATTTGGAAGAAGTGTAGATGGAGTGTGGTAGTGAAACTGGAATGGGAAGGAAAAGGAACTTAAAATTCAAAGAGCCCTGGTTCTCACTTGTCATAGATGCTTAGCCTCCTTGAAGACTGTTTTGGTAGCTTTTATGAAGGTGAATTTTACGTTATCAGGATTTTTATATAGAATGAGGTGAGGTCAGTTTGAAGTTCATTAATGTCAGTTACCAAGGGTACTGCTGGGTCAGTAGGTATTGAAGGCTCTCTTTGAGTCCCTCAGTTACCTCCTCGTGGTTTTTTTTTTTAATGCTTTACGGGTAGTTAGGAGTAGACTATTGTACTTCATTCTGGACACCAACTACCAGAAATCCCATGTTGCTTTGTGAAAAGCTCAAAAAACGTTTCACTGCCTGAAGACAAGGTCACAGCACAGACATATTTTGTCTGGTTTAGGCATACCCATGTAGGTCATACAGGTATTGGAGACTCTTTGAATATGATCAATGTTATATGAAAGCCTAAGTTGTTAGGTCCCATGGGGTTTGATTTTTGGTAAGGGAAATTGGGTCCATCATACAATGAGAGAAACGATTTGGCTTTCAGTCCTCCCAGGGAAGGATTGGTACCCAGAAAGTTCTGGAAGTTATGGAAGAAGGCTATTGATTCCAGACATTAGTAGGATTTAGACGATTTGGAAATTAAAATGGAAAAGGAATCAAACATGATTCTTTCTGCAGAAGCAGAAGACTAGTTTTTTGGGTTAGTTATATACCTACACATCATAAATTCATAAGCCTTAGCCTCAAGGACATACAGTAAAACAAATGAACCGTATGCAAAAAAAATTACTAAATGTTCACATTTAAATGTTCCAGAAAAAGTGGGAGCTAATGATAGTATCTGGTTTTCTGTCTTTCCTGGGCTAATAGCTAAATATGGAAACACAGAACTACTGAAGATATTAAAAAAAGGGAAGGTCTAGAAATATTAGACCCAATCTTATCCTTTAAAACATGCAACGTATTTCCATTGACCAATAAACACAATCAGCAGATATTACAATCTTGTTTCTGCGTGACGGGGCAAAGACTGGAGATCTATGCTGCCTCTATGAGAACATTCTCACTTTTTTTTTTTTTTTTTTTGGCCTCTTCTGCTTGGAGTATTAGAGGTAAAATGAGATGACCAGCCCCAGGAGGTCACCCCCAATTTAATCAGCGGTAGTGGGTTAGTATTAGTTACCTGGGGAATCTTGTTTGCTATTCAGTCTAGACTGGAGAGCAGGAGAGAGAAAAGGCCAAGAATGCTTCGGACTTCAAAAGGCCCCAAAACTGATCTCAGAAAGAGGAGTGGGAAGGCGGTGACTGAGTGCCACAGAATGAAGTTCACCCAGATGAAATGTAGGTTTTAACAGCAACACCAACAAGGTGTTAAGCTCTCGGCTGGAGCGGAGAGGTACAGTCACATCTCTTGGGGTGGTGGGAAGTGTTGCTTTCTGAAGTCTCACTGTGAGGCCTCAGAATAAGTGTGCTACTCTGCGCTGATCTCCCCAGCTGCTTCAAAGCACCCCCTCCCCTTTTTGTACAAGGCAAGGTAAAATAACTAGGCAAAATAGATCCATACCAAGGTCATTTGGAAGGCACAACTGTGTCCAGTGATGTGTCTCGCAGCTTCATCATGCCTAGGGGTATGCTCTCTACTCCCTTTCTTCTCAAGGCCTTCTTTAAGTGCTCTCACTGTTTTGGCTTTCTGTATGCCAGCGTGGCAGCTGATAGACAATAAATACACTGCTCTGGGGATGAATTTCAGATGTTGACTCTCGAAGCAAATTTGAAACTTAGACAAGTATTTTCTCCCATTCCTACTTTTTATTCTTTATAATTTCTGGGAAACTTTCCTGCCAGCAGACTTCTCAGACAATGACAAACTGAATCCTCATTAAAACAAAGAAAGGTTAAGGGGAAAAAATAACCTATTTAAAATGAGGTAACTCACCAGTCTTTCAGCTATAAATTGACAATAGGATTTATATAAATCCGTAATTGTATCTCTTTTACCTGCAGTTAGGCTAGTTAATGATGAAAAAAGTATACAGCTGATCATGTGGCTTTAATGAGAATTCTTTTTTATGGAGTTAAAAAAATCCACCAAATTAAATTCTGCCAATTTACTTCATTGCAAATTGAGCACCACCCTGTGAGCAAAAAAAAAAAAAAAAGAAGGAAAAGAAAAAAATCATCAAGTAGTTTAAATCAGTTACAGCTAAATGTGTAAGTCAGCATGTGCTTTGGCCTTTAGTCATGAAGAATATATTAGATTTTAAAAATAAGTGGCTTTCTGCTGAGTCTTCATTGCAGTGGCTTTCTGACTTTTAATTAAATTTTCAGTACTTGTGGATGGTTCTTCATGTACTCTGGCCACAGAGCTCCCATTGCCTCCATCATTAAGTGGAGTGGAAAACCAAATTGGAGATTATTAAGCTTGTTCATTTCTTTGTTATCCGTAGCTAGTGGCTCTCTCCTTTTACTTGCTAAATAAGGATGGAGCTTTCTACCAGGATATTTTCCAAGAATGAAATAAGCTCTCGTAAACAGAGCATGATTAGCCCTAATGCGGGAGCTTGTTAAATGTTCCTCATTATACATTTCTGGTCTGTTTCATCGGTGTTAAATGAACTTAATGTAAATTAATAAAAACAGGTTTGCATTATTTGTAACAGGATTGAGAGTAAAGAAGAAAACTGTAAGCAACACTAAACTCAGCAAGTAATGTCGAAGTTTGCGCTTTTTCTCTGCTGCCATTTCTGTTCTATGGAATTGAATAAGTTGTTTGAAAGGCGTAATATTTAATCTGTTGGAATGGAGCACTGCAGTTTAGTATTACATTAGAGACTTTAATTGCTAGTTTGGTGCTTTTCTGCAAATGTTGTGTCTGCTCCTTTTGAACTTCCCAGAAATAGATTTATGAAAATCATGTATTATTGGAGGGACCATTCTTGAACAAGGAAATTTTAATTTTTATACCAACAGGGTCAAGAACGACATAATTTTGGCTATAGAACCTAATAGTTGGTTTTAAATTCATATTTGTTTTGATTTATAAAACTGAGTTCATTGCAGATGCTTCCAGGCAAATGTGTTATGTAAAATTCACATTGTTTTAAACAGTGACATTCTTAAAATACAAGGCTGCTTCTCCTAATTAAAGAGAAACCAAACTGAAAAGACACTTAAGAATACACGGAAAGTCAAAAAGCTAAGGGCTACTAATCTAAATGATAAAATGATTTATTTCTGAGATGCAGAATTAGATACCCATGAGCAAGTTAGAATAATTGGGGGATCCCAGCATTTAAATTTTTAGGAGTTTGCAAACTCCTTTGGAAAATATTATCAAGAAAGTTAGGCTACTATGACTTCGACTTTGTGGTTGTTTTTGTTTCTTTTCTCTTCCTTCCTTCCTTCCTTCCTTCCTTCCTTCCTTCCTTCCTTCTTTCCTTCCTTCCTTCCTTCCTTCCTTCCTTCCTTCTTACCTTCCTTTTTTGAGATAGAGTTTTGCTCTGTCCCCAGGCTCGAGTATAGTGGTGTGATCTCACCTCACTACAATCTCTGACTCCCAGGATCAAGCCATTCTCCTGCCTCAGCCTCCCAAGTAGCTGTGATTACAGGCGCCCACCGCTATGCAAGGCTAACTTTTGTATTTACAGTAGAGATGGGGTTTCGTCATGTTGGCCAGGCTGCTCTTGAACTCCTTACCTCAGGTGAACTGCCCATTTCGACCTCCCAAAGTGCTGGGATACAGGTGTGAGCCACCGTGCCCGGCCTGTGGTTGTTGATAGAGTTAGTGGAATATCTGTGTGTGGTGGTTGTGGTTATTTGATTATATTCACAGACATCTTCATGCTCATGAAGTCTGAGCAAGTGTTTAAAATATAGTGAAATCAAGAAAAAGTTAAATTATGAAAAACACATTATGCAATCGTGGATGCAGTTCCATTGTAAAGGAATTTTCTGGAACTTTACTTTTCGTTGAAAATTATTTAGTTCCTCGGACAAATAGTGCATATTAACTATTTGTTTAACATTAGTGGTAACATATACAGCAAAGTCTTGATTTTCACTAGAATTCTTAGAGAATGTCATCCTCACAGCCCAGAATGGTGAAAGCAAAAGAATGTATGCCATAAATATCCACCGTGGCAGATGTAACTGATTGTTCACTGCGTTCTTTCCTGCTCAACCTACATTGGCTTCAGAATTCTTCTCAATACAGTAACCCACGCAGTTCCTACCAAAAGATTGCAGTTGTTATGTGAGAGGAGCCTTGTTTGCCATCTCTATTATAATTAGGGAAATTTGTTTGTTTGTTTGTTTGTTTTAGATTTAGTTAGGAAACCTTTCCGTTTCAACTTTATGGCTGAAACATTTTAGGTCATTTCCTGCCTTATTAGGGTACGATAAACACATTTTCATTGTTATACCATTATTCATTAAATTTTCATTTCCTCAAGATTTTGTTTTGATTCTGTACTGTCATTATTATAATGAAGTTTATTTTTACAATGAATTATATATGTAGAAAGCATAACAGATTAGAATGAAATTGAACCAAACTTAGTGTATGTACTAGAATATTTCCCTTCCTCCCTCTCTTCTTTCTTCCCTCCTTTTGTTCCTTCCATTCTTTCTAACAAATTTTTGATTCGTTGGGATTCGATCAGAAATTCAAGACATAATTTAAGTTTCCCAAAGCATGGCTGAGAGGAAAGACGGAACACAGTCTGTCTAAAATGTCCAGTTGATCCTAAATGTCCAGTTGTCCTGGACCCAGTGGCTTTGTCTTAGGAACCACCTACTTTGAACTTCAGCCTTATTCTGCTTTTCTATTCTCTGTTTATCTTCTGTCCTGTTCAGCTTTGTCTTATCCTCCGACATTTCCATGCTGGGTTCCTCGTTACCAGCTAGCTCCTATCCTAGGTCCTACCATGGAATTAAGATACACATAGCTCTGTCCTCCACAAGTGAAGCATTAAAGCTAGATTCTGGCTAATTGGCAGCTTTCAGTCACAGAGCTCTATTTACCCAGAGTTAACCAAATGTTTTGAGTAAGAAAACAGCAGACGAGCACTCGTCCTTGCTGGTATGTAATAAGGACCACCAGTAATTCGATGCATGTGTGAAGGTAAAGGTCACAGGGAGAAATTGGGACATTTCAGAACAACTTCAGAAATTGAACTGCTGCCTTAATATTAAGAAAAGAAATTTAAGGATTCGACATGTGGCCTACATGAAGAATAAATATTGTAACAATAAATGGCTCTAGATTTGTACAAAGAAAACACAAAATAAACTTAGGTGGTATACCAAAAAGTGGTTTCAAAGATGGGGAAAAAGGGATGAATCATATATGTCTGTAAAGTAACAGTGATGATGATGATAGAAAATGAAATAGGTACTATTCCAAGAATTTTACGTATGTTAACTCCTTCCATACTAAAAAACCCAGGGATACCTACTATTACTCTCCCTATTTTATGAATAAAGACACTGAGTTATAAAGACAGCAAACGACGTGCTCAATGTTAAGTAGCTAGTACATGGCAGAGCTGGAAATTGAATCCAGGCAGGAATTGACTCTATAGCCCATGTGTTCTTTGGTTGCAATTCCCAAAGTTGAGTGCTGTGTTTTTCTCTTAGCCTTCTTGAACTTAATCTAAGAAAGAAGCTATGTAGGTACAGTCACTGCCCCATGAGCCAAGTTCTTTTGGCAGAAAAATGATGCTACAGAATAGGGTAAAAATAGAAGCTTCTGGAGAATGACAGATTATGGGAATATTGCCCAAAGGACATTCATTTTTTATCCACCCAAAGGTGCTGACCTCCAGGAAATCAGAATAAAAATAATTCAGAAAAGGATCATCGAATCTCAGAGTTTTGGATACAACTGGTTATAAACGTAGGATAATTCTTTATTACCAACTTCTCTTATTCCTTTTATGATTGAGTGTTGGGGGGAAGAAATAAAATTATTATTTACTTATTGGATGGCATGAAGATTTTCACAGGCATCCGAGGAGGTGAGTGACCAAAATTAGAGTTTGTGTGAATAAAGTAGAGGCTGGCACAAGCCAAGGTGTGGAGCTGGGTTAGGAGCCACCATCTGGTTGGATAGGGGTTGTGGAAGAAGTAAGCAGATGAAACGAGAAGGTGCACGGAGGCACCCAAACAACCTGGCGTCATCATGCTGGCGGGCACCAGGGCCGAGGAGGCCTGCCATTGGTTGCCTCTGTTGATCATTTGACACAGTTGATTGTGGCCCTGAAGTAACTACTTGCTTTCAAAGGCTTTCACTGTGTTTTGAACTGATTCTAAGAAATTACCCTTTTGAAATAGATTAATGCCCTTTTCATAGTTCTTCAAAATTCAATATATAAGAGGTCTTGTGTAGAATCATAAGATGAACACAATAATCCTTGCAGATAGATTTTTTTTTTATAGAATTAAATTAAAAAAAATTTTTTTTTAGAATTTTTAAAATTTCTTTTGGCCCTACTCATTCCTCCTAATATTAGCCATGTTCATGCAGTTGAGGGTTGCCTGGAGGAGTGCCGATGGTATCTATTTAATTTTGTTTAAATTATTTTCTGCCACCTTTCAGGCATGCACTGAAGGGTCCTTCGCAGGAGCTAGTTTGCACAGTTAGACTATTATCTTTACCATTCATCATTCTGCTTATTGGCTATTTATAAAATAAATGTACATAATGTGCCTAAAAATATGACATAAAAACTTGAACAAAATTGATAAAGAAAATGAGAATCTGTAATTCTGACTTCTCAAGTATATCTCCAGTTTATTTAAGGGAAAAACAAAGAAAGGCAAAGAAAGGAACATTATTATTCATATAATCTTAGGAATCTTAACAGGTGGTGAGATTTCTTCCTAGAATGCAATGTACTCTCCTTAGTTGAAAGGAATTCTTGTGATATTTAGTGGAAATGAGCATTGCCACGGAGGCTGCTCTGCTGGGCTTCCTTTGGAGCATTCTTAGAAGAGCTCTGACTGGTTTTCATTCATGTTTGCCAATTTCATAGATTTTCCCAACATAAAATTCAAAAGGCAGAAGGAAACCCTAAGCCCACTTAAAAATGATGGTGTATATTTTCTTCACAACATTTTCAGAGCGGAGTTTTCTCAGAATCTATTTGGTTTTTGGGTCACACTGATAGGACCAAAGGCCTAAACACCACCATTCATTTTCCCCATCCTGCCCTTCTTTTATTTACCCTGTGAAACAGTCCATAAATGAATCAACTGGCAACATTAGGAAACTATGCAGTGCAACAAATGATGTCATAATATTAATAGCTACAATTTTTATTTTTTGAGATGGAGTCTCACTCTGTCACCCAGGCTGGAGTGCCATGGTACAGTCTCAGCTCACTGCAACCTCAGCCTCCCACGTTCAAAGGATTCTCCTGCCTCAGCCTCCCGAGTAGCTGGGACTACAGGCGTGCACCACCATGCCCAGCTAATTTTTGTATTTTTAGTAGAGATGGGGTTTTACCATGTTGGCCAAGATGTTCTTGATCTCTTGATCTTGTGATCCACACGCCTTGGCCTTCCAAAGTGCTGGGATTACAGGCGTGAGCCACTGCACCCAGCCCAATAGCTACAATTTATTAAATTGTAATTTGGGCTATTAGGGCCCAGTCACAGGATTCATCTCCATTTGAGTCAGATAGCCTCACTTTTTGTGGCTGTACTCTTAATTCTGTACACTGGCAGACATGTGACCTGTCAGGACTGTGACCAACAGGTGCTCCACCTGTACTTTTTTTTTTTTTTTTAACATTCTCACGGCGACCTTGCAAGACAGATGCTATCCCTATTAGTTGGATGAGAAAGCCAAGACTCAGAATAAGTTATCTGCTAAGGTCTCCCCAACTGATAGGAGGTGGAGCTGGGGTTCAAAACAATGTGTGCCGGATTCTAAAGCCAATGCTTTCAATACAACACTGTTCTGCTTCCTTATGTTACCTGCATTAAAAAATTCTCTATCACCCAATTCATGCCAGAAACAAAAGGACAGCCATGCCCTATTACAAGGTTAAGAATGGCAAGGGGCCTGCCAGCGCCATCCAGTTATTGCTGACTACTAAGAAGTAACGTTTTGGATAGGTGCTTAAAAAATAGGCTTCAGCTAGGCAGGTGGGTTGGCTAGATAGGATTGAGGCACAAGGACTCTTTACCGAGCCAGGTGCTCCTTCCTGTCGGAACACATTTCCGTAGAGCCCTGCAGTCTGCAAGCTGGTAGCAACTCCTCCTGCTTCTGCCTCCTAGTGGGCTGTCTGAGGGAGGCTATACATATGTATTAAGTTATTAAGCGGTGGTATGGGTTCTCACAAGTTCAAACACAAAGCATGCTGTGTCCCTGCTCGAGCATCTCCAGGAGGGCCTGGATTAATAGAAATGCAAATGGAGCATCTGCACAAGGCCATATGATTAGAGCCTCCCCCTCACACCTCAAAGTCAAGAGCAGAAAAACACTGCATGTGAAATACAACAAAAAATGGTGATATAATATGCGAAGTCTGTTACCCATTTCAACAGCAGTCAACAAAACATTTCTACTCACACCACTCAGAACAAGTCTGCCCCCAACTTTATTATGTAAGCTAATGTTTTTCCTCGGGACAAAATACTGTTGGTTCGTTAGAGTCCCTATTGACTGCTTTATTGCTTCAGACTCTCTGCCTACCACTGTTGGGCCCATTTGAGAAATTTGCTGTAAAAAGAAGCAGGGCTTTAATTTTTTACCTCTGCGCTTTTCCTCTCCCTGGGGTAGAAATGCAATGGTCAATGAAGGCCTAAGGGACAGTGAGACGAGCCTGTCAGGGTTAGTGTTGCAGCCTCAGTCTGGAGGGAGTCATAGGCAGATTCCGGCTATTAGGGCCCAGTCACAGGATTCATCTCCATTTGAGTGAGGTAGCCTCACTCTCTTTTCATGGCTGCACTCTTAATTCTGTACACTGGCAAATACCACTACGTGACCTCTCAGGACCGGGACCAAATCCCAGCATGTTGGCACCATAGTATTCCATATATGTTTGTGGGATGATTGAATGCATGACTGAATAAATGAATAAAAAATCTGCTTGCTTCTCAGTGCATGATGTGGGCAGAAGGATATGAGTGTGAGGGAGTGTGCAGTCATCCCCACTGGAGAAAAACTCAAAGCTCACGCATGACCGTCCTTTCTTTGTCTCTTTCCTTTCTACGAGTGTTCTCCCCCTCCCCTGAACCCAGCCTTCTTTACTTTAGTCAGTTGATGTGGCATACATACGCCTACATGGATTTGAGAAATAATTTTTCCCCAATCATGACCCTCCAATCATATCTCACTTATAATTGAGTGAGTGGATCATTGTTCTCTCCTGTCTCAGGGAAGTGGGGGGCAGTTATGTGGCTGAGAGTGAGTCATGGCTAGGGATGAATTCTGAGGTGAGCCTGATGCCTGGATACTTGGTATTTTCTATGTTCACGCAGCTTTATGCTTTGAGTGGCTGCTGAGCTGCTGCAGATGCCATACACTCATCAAATTGGATGCTTACATTTATTCTCAGTTATATTTCTAGAGAAGGTCATTCATTAGAGAGCTTTGCTTATAAACTGTCGTGGATTTCTTTTTTACCTTATTCATACAAGGCAACCCATCTTACTGTCTTTTCTGCCAGTTTGCTGTCCCCTGAACATCGCTCTGCATCCCTCACCTGGGACACAGCCGCATTCTTCCGGTCTCTAGGCTCTTTCTTCTCATTCAGTTATATGCGTACACACTCCTAGATTCATCCTTCTAAAGCATAGCTCTGACTATATAACTCCTCAGCTAAACACCTCAATGATTTTCCATTGCTTAGTAAACAAAACACAAGCTTCTTATTCAAACATTTAAAACTCTCTAGGATCTGGCCCCAACCTGAATTTTCCAACATTTAAAATTAACTCCACCCCTTTCACACCACACAATGTGTAGTTTCTTCTCTATAAACCCTTAAACACCATTTACCTTCACTGGCAGTGAAATTCTTTTGGGGCCCATCCTCACTTTCCAACACATTCTTCACGAAGTATCTTACCTGTCTCCTGCGGTTGGAAACCTACTCAAATGCATCCCTGTGATTTCTTTGTGTGCCTGCCTTTGCATTTTGCCCCTCTTTTGGCCAACATCCCACTTTCCCTAAAATTCCAGGTAATGCTTACCACTTGGATAGGTATGCAATAGAACACATTTTATTTACTGAACAGATTAAAGAATGTTGAATGAACGTGCATTTCTGTCTTCGCCCCTTAGAGTCTGTGATATCCCTGAGGAGGGAGCAGTGTGATGTAGCACAGACTGAGCCTCGGGGTCAAAAACCGGGGCTAGAGCCTCTGCTTGGCCATTTATGAACTGTAGGACCTTGGGCAAGCTACCTATAACTTCTTCGTGCCTCACCTCTGTCAATGCTTGTTGAATCCATGAATTTATGCTGTGGATTTTTTTCTGTTCATATGCATATTCTTTACTCCCTGGAAATGCTGAAAAACAAAGTACTGTGTGTCTTACAGATATGGAACATTTTCTTCACATATAAATCATGGCATGAACTGACATCATAATGTACACTGTAGACCTAGTAAGATTTCACTTGAAAAATAATGAGTCAGCTAAGTATTCTATGATTGCACTGGCATCTACCTCTTTGACAACTACCTGTGAACAATGGAAACTACACGCTTGCTTTTAAAGACTATACATTTTGATGGCTTAACTAATATGGAGATCTAGTATCAGAAATGACACGATGCTGCTAATCTAAGTGTCCCGCAATGAGTAATTTCTTGGACAAAGGAAGAAAAGGAGGGAAAAGTTTTCACAGTGATTTCTTGCATCTGCAATCCTAAATCTAATTTAGTATTAGTGCTCCTGACAGGAAAAGAAATTTCAGGGCAGTTACTCACACTTTTGAAGGTTTTATTTGGCTTAACCTCAGAAATAACTGCAGTGATGGAGCTGAGTGCTCTCAGATGTGGGTTTTCTCTCTAAAATAATGGACTCTTGAGTTTCTTCTTTTGCTAAAATTAGGTCCAGGATGTTGTGAAGTCTTCCTGAAGAGTGGCTTTAAGTACCTTGTGATGTTAAAAAAAAAAAAACCCCCGCCCACTTACGTGAAAACACATAAGAAACTGGGAAACCTCACTGACCATGCAACAGATTTTGATGTGATGGACAGTGGGCCTCGCCGCGGCCCCATGTCCCTATTGCGGTGCCTCCCTTGTGAGCCAGTTTTGAGCTTTGTGCCGCGGCCACTGAGTTACGGTGAGAGTTCCACCTGTGCCTTGGATGTTCTCTGGGAGGAGCCATTTCCATGTTATTTACAGCATTATCTCCCTTATCATGGCATTTGTCCTTTTCTTTCAAAACTTCCCTCTGGCCACTTGTCAAACTGCAGGAGGAAACATAAAACTGGGAAGCACACACTCACTTTCTGTTGGGGATGAGATAAATAACTAAACAGGAAATAGTCATTCACCACAAACACTACTGGGGTAATATTACATTATGTCATAGCACTGGCAAAAGAAGAGGTTCTGGCTTTGGTAGGAGAGGTAACTGAGCACAGGGCTAAGTTGTTTTTTTGTTGTTTATTTTTGTTTTCTCCTGTGTCTGATATTGTCCTATGAGAAATCTCTGAAAAATCACTAGTATTTGTATAGTTCTTTACAATTTACAAAGCACTTCCCACACAATTTTAACGTTTAATAGAGCATCCCTGTACACTTGATGTGATTATTATTTATGTTTTTCTGATGATGAGATGGAGGCAGGAAGGTCCCACAGGTGAAGTAACAGAAGCCATAGAGCACCTTGTAGTGGATACAGTCCTGCCAACAGTGGCTCTCAGAAACATCAGCACTTGGAGCTGCACGCTAGACTAGTGAGAACCTGGAGCATTAGATGGGGACCGGTTTCCAGAGCCTGGAAAACAGCTGGCCTGGGGTTCCAGACAGATTCTCTAGGGAGGTTCGACACAGGGATAAGTAGCCCAACTAAAATCCAGGCAAAAGGTTAATACAACTGTCATTGTGAGAGAGCCACATGACTAAGTAGATGAGGGGAAGAGATTATAGGATAAAACCTCTGCGCCTACACCAGGGTGCAAGGGTTTAGATCAAAGATGAGGAGTGGAGCTTGGTGGGAATCTCTTAGTCATTGAAAAATAGCTGCAGGTGCTTTGTGTAGAGTATTGTAGCCTTGACCATAGGTAGGAAAGAACAGCCTCAGATGTTGGATCACGAATTTGGGAACATTGAGTTAAGTCTTAGGAATGACAATACCTGGGAGATACAGACAAGAAAGTGAAGAAACATTTGAACACATCTTATGGGTTGAAAATATAAATGTCATCACCTCTAGGAATTTCCATGCCATCTCTTTTTCCTTCCTTCTTTCCTCTTCTGCTTTCACTTCCTCATCTCTCTCTATCACCCCTCCTTCCCTCACCATATTTCTTCATTGTGTTTCCTGTAGTAGAACTGTTTGGCACTGTGTCAGAGACTGTTAGGCTCTGGGGTTGCAAACATGACTGAGAAAAACATTTACAAATCTTTTGTCAATGAGGAAAGCTACATGGTTACCTTTGGATTACCTTTGTCCACAATTTTCAGCTTTTCACGTCAGGTAGGTGAATTTATGGACTGCAAATAAAAACAATAACTTTGGGTACTCATCCTGAGTCTCTGTGATTGTGTGCATGGGTATGTGTCCATGCATAAAGAAATACATAGCTTACTGATTAGGGTGTTTTAATGTGATAAGGAAAATCTGTCCTTCAAGATCATACACTTAACTTCTTCTCTCTTTGTAATTTTCATATAGCTCAACTCATTTATGTAAACTCAACAAATCCTTGCTGATTTATTATTTTTTTGATTTACTAACTTCAAGCTTTCTCAAAATCTCTGATCCTGAAAATAATGATTTGTATTTTAGTATTTTAAATTCTGAAATACTCTTCCCATATGATTTCGAATAACCATTTATCAGCCTTCACGTGGCCTTCCTCACTTGTTGTCTAGGTGCTTAATCAAAGCAGGTATCAGGTTAGAATGGGGACGGGTTAAGGTAAGCTGGGTAATTTATAGAATTCTAAACCCTTTGCTATAGAAGAAAAACTGTTTTGAGCTTGAATAATGGTGACTGGCTTTCTATGAGGACAACAATTAGACTGAGTAGCAACATATATTTTTAATTCATGTTTTCCGTCAATAAACTTTTCCTTTACAGAACACATGACTATACAAAAATCTGCAATGTTCAGGAAGATGCTGCAGGAGCAAATAAAAAAATACAAGCTTATCTTGGAGCATCAACTGTTCATGTCTCTTTCTTTTCAGAGAATCTATGTGTTAATGATCCTAAAAGAATGTTGAATGGGATAGAGTTCTAAGTCAGTGAGAGGTGTTATTATCTGTATCACCATTTAGCATTAACAATTCATCAGCATGCACTTTCCCTAGCCCAAGATACCAATATTCATAGCACTGGATAGATTTAAGTTTTATCTTCATGAGCTTGTCACTGAGATTCAAGTACAGTTTATACTCCTGGAAAATGCTACCTAATGTTCTAATTATGTATGTCTAATTCACTTGAACTCTGAAATTTCAAAATCCCCTGCACATAGTTTTTCCATATGATTGCCCACATCAAAATTACACAGGCAAAAGGAGGAATAATTAGCAAAACGGGAAGCTAGATTTGGGGCTCATATCATTTTCCATGCTAATCACTTATCTTGGGGGCCCATTCTAGGAAGCTGTCAGGAGTAGATTTTCGATGTGTATATACCTGCATGTGAGGCTTTGCCAGTGCTCTTAGAGGAAGTGAACAGCAGCTGTGACCCCAGGAAATCCCCACCTCAGTGATATGGGGAAACAGCAGTTCCTCCTATCTACAAAGAGACTCTCACCTGAGATGGTCCAGGGGCTGATTCATTACATCTCTTTTCTATTTCATGAAAGAGAAAGATGCAGCTAAGGAGCATACTCCCATTTTATAGATAGGTTTACTAAAGTCATTTGTCCCAAGTTGTAGATTGGGGTCAATAATGTAACCGAATTCTGAATTTATCCTGCAGGTCATTTAACAACTTAAGAGATCAGGTAGGACTATACATTCAAATTCAAATATATATATATTTACAGTGGCAGTGAAATGCACATAGGGCCCCCTTACTTTTCCAGTGCCTCACCTCCCAAGCAAGTATCTGGCTAATAATTAGCTTTTGTCTTTTTCTGTGGAGACAGATTTATTTCATCAGAAGATCATTGGAGAGACTTGGGACCAGGTCTGAGAAGATGGACTGGGTCAGTTGGATTCTTTTGGGAAATTGAACAAGTTGAGTTGAGGAGGTGAAATTGAGGAGGTGGGGACAGGACAGGGTGTACTAAGGGATGTCTTGGTGTGGAGAAAGACCACGATGGGCCATGAAGGAAAGCCTGAGGAAAGCCAAAGAAGCTGCAGATGGAGAAGACGAGGGAGAAACCAGCAGCCAGCGTGAATCACAGGCAGAACAACAAGACCCTAAGAGAGATGGAGAGAGATGTGTTGTTTCCCAGAGGCCTCCGGAGGTAGAACTGCTGAATCCTGTTCCAGTTCTTCCGATTCCTTTAACGTCACTATCTTTTTTTTATTACTCCAGTATATCTTTGCATTAACTTAATTGTCACTTCCCTAACATTTTTTCAAGTCAGTTTGAGTGAGGTTCTGCTTGTTGCAATCAAATCAACCAGACATAAACACCTTTTACAAAAACAAGCAACATTCCTTCTTTCTTCAAAGAAGCAACAACATTCGATTGTGAATCAGAGTTGCAATTACCTCTACAGTGAAAAAAACACAGACGGTTGGCAAGAGCCATCTTGTTTTTCTCTATCAGTTTATTGCTCTTTGATGCCTTTTGGTAACTCTGGTATAGATCAGATCACCTGAACTCGTAGTCCTTAACTAGCCTCTATTCAAGTGAGTAATCTGCAAATGATGTTTCTGCAAAACCTCACAACTGGAGAATGAACTGACGGTGTTGCCTGGGGTCTTAGTGGTTTCTAATCATCCTGCCAAATTTCCTTGTAGAACTAAGAGAACTTTATTGAGTAGGCCATTACCGTTTGCGAGAGGGCAGGAGAATGTGACGAAGAAATGAGGAGGGGGAGGAAGAGAAGGGAATAAACACCTGAGTCATGGTGTTACTTAGCCACAAGTCATCAGATAAAGTTTCTTGCTGATAAAATATCTTGCTGAACAGGTAGACTGTCACACTTAGCAATGCCTCCTTCAGTCCCTTGGGAGCTGGTGTGCTGAGTCAGAGGCTTCCAATAGCCCCACGTAATGTCAGCGCATCAAGTGCTTCTGTTGCTTCCTAGACTCAGACCCTGCTGTGTTGCAGCTCTCCGAAGTGGCAGCAGAGAGAGAATGGATCTAGACCTGTTCAGATTTCCTGAGGAAAGTTCTGAGGAGGGTTTAAGATGGGAAGGGGTGTGGCATACTCTTGATAACCCAGATCTGAAACAGAAAATCTCTCTCTCCATCATGAATTTGTACACAGTGGTGTTCTCCTGCTGCGTTCCTGAAATCAGCGTCTGGTATTCGTGCTTTCGTTGCCAAATGATGGATCCTGGGCATTTCAGGTAACAAGCTACCTGCTGTCTGAGTGGAAGTATTTAAATGCCTGCTGTTTTTCATCATTTCGGTTGTTTCCCCCTATGTTTCTCCTGCTAGGGAGCAGGGCTGCCATATGTACAGGGCCACCTGGCTGGCAAAACATAAGAATCGTGTTTGGTGTTGGATTTATTTGATGGTGTAATATTCCTGGCAGCTGGGCTGGACTTGTTTTGGCAATTCTAAGAGGAAGCCATCGTCATTATGCGTTAATTGATAGAATATCAACTGGGTTCCAATTTAGGCTGCAAGACGGGGTGGGGGAGGGGCTGTAAGTGTGATTAATATTGCCTGACAAGTGTTCTATTAGAATAGTGTAATAATAAATACTCTGGCGATTAGCTTCAAACCTTTGTCTTCTGGCTTTAAGCAGTGGGTAAGCACTTGGGTTCTGGCATGGACAGGCATGTGTTTAGATTCAGGCTCAAATTCTATTATGGTTTGGCCCGTAGCAAATTGCCTAGTTTTCCCAAGTCTCAGTTTCCCCTTTTGTAAAATGAGGATAAAGCAGTATTCATCTGACAAGGTTGTAAGGATAAATGGAGCCCTTGGCCTTATGTCTGCTACATAAGGAGCAGTCGATAAATATTTAGTCCTTTAGTTTGTGTCAGATATGAGCAACTGGACACTTCCTCTTGCACCTTCCTAGTTTGCAGTGTTTAAAGTGTTAGGTAGCTTGTAGAAAAGATGTAAGATTTATTTTCTACTTTTTCCTTTAAATATTTTAGGAAACCAAGCTTTGCAAGATTCATGCCAGATGCAAAACAGTTCAAAGGGGTATAAATGCTGACCTTTGTTGGTTGCTGTGCCTTTCAGAAAACACTATAGGCATATGAGACATGCAGGCAATGTGATCATAATTCTCTGGGTCATAAGTATCTCATTTGGGGTTATTTTTAGTTGTCTATTGGTGAATGTAATTTTAACAAATTTGTTTCATCTCTTCTGTTCCCACTGGCTGCAGCCTTAGTTCAAGGTCTAGGAACATAAATTGAATCAAAGAATAATTGATACTTGGTTGAAAGGGAATTGAAAGGTCATTCATTTTTGTTGCAGGTGGTAGCTTGTTCTTTTTTCCTGTTTTGGGAGTCCTCTAGAGGTTCTGAAAAGATCTTATGGGAGAAGGGTTAAGAAGACATTATACGAGGAAAAGAGTAAGAAAGTCCAAAAAAGATTTTTAAAGGAGTAGAGAAAGAAAACAAAGAAAAAAATTATTTGAGAAATTAGAATATACAGGAATAAAGTGTATGTTTGAATTATATTGCGACAGGAAGTTTTCTGGAAATTTCAGGGATGGGTATCGTAATATTACCAAGTTTCATGAAGTGTATTTTGAAGTCAGCTTAAGCAGTCTTTGCTTTCTAGAAGGCCCAGCGAAAGGAGTTTTCCCCTTCCAGGAAGCTGTTAATGTTGTGACTATTACAATCAAGGCTTTGTTTCTGAAAGTATAATTTGGGAAATATACATTTTATCTGATTTCTTCCAAAGTATTTATCTGCAAGTTGTGAGAATCACAAGAATAATCAATCATGTAGCTAACCAAGAAATTGTTCAGCCATGAAAAAACTCAACAATGATATTGAAAGGGACTGGGAAGAAAAACTGAAGATATACATTCATATTTTTTCTTTCAAGCACCAAAGTTGGATAGTTGAGCAATTAGCCTGTGCGTTTTATGTTTCTGGAGAAATGAAAAATGAAGGCAGGCTTTATTTTAGTCTCTACAGTCAAACATAGCCAGATAAAATGCCAAATTAACAGACCTCACTGGCAGCTGTAAACAAGCTAATCCTTTTATTTATTAGGGCAATAGGACATGCGTAATTCATTGGACTCTTGTTACCTGTAGAGAATTGCTCAGTGATAGCAAGATAGAGGCAGTACTAGTGGAAGATTATTTACATGACAGAAAATCTATATGCGTAGGAAAGAAGACATTAACCTAGTAGAAAATTAAGAATGTTCCTGAGGAAACTCTTGGCCTGAGCCAGCTGAATCATTCACCATTAAGTAAGTGCTTCAGATGCAACAGGTGGCCTTGTAACCCATTCAACTCCTTCAACCTAGAAAACTTCCTAATTATAATCGTTTGGATTAGTAGTTTTAGAAAATGCCCAAGGAAGAGAATGAAGTCATAATTAAGGGATCCTGAAGGGAAAACTTATAACAGAAGCCTTTGACAGAATTAGATCTGATCACTGGAGGTGATAATTTTATGGCAGTATATGTCTTTAAATAAGAAGGTGTATATAAATATAGGTATGTCTTTCAGAAATAGCCATATAACAAATTTGATCCTAAATGCTTCTTACAAATGCAGATGAAAAATCAGGATTCAGATCACCTAAGGGGGAAATATTCTCATTAATTAATATCGTAAGGTGGACATTTCAGTTGGCCTTATATAATGTAGGCACTTAGAGAACTCGTAGCAATTAGTAACCGTTGAAGTGAAGACGGGAGAAACTTCCTTTAAAATGGCATTGAAGTGAAGATGGGAGATAAACGTTTTCAATTCCTGATCCCATATCCTCACCCTTTAAAATATGGTAGCCACACAATTTTTGAAGTATTTCAGAACTCAGGGAATCAACTGAATAGAAATGTGGGCAAAAGTTGGGGCCCAATGTGATGAAATTCACCTATAAAAAAAGGTAATTAAGTCTTTCCACTGATTATGGAGGACCCCAAGGAGCTCCAAGCTTTGGTTGCAGGATTCCAGATGTCGAGAGGCACAGCTAAGAACATAAAGAAAGCTCTTCTGATTATGCAATGAAGATGAGATTATCTCTCTTCTCATCCACCTGCAGAGAAGCAGGATTTCTGTTTTGATTGCCAAGACTGTGTTTCTACTCGTACTTGGAAAAACATGTTTTTATTTATGTAGTAGACAACTTGTTTCTATCATTTGTTTCTCTCAGCTGACCTATAGATATTCCATTCCCAGCCCCAGCCCCATTTTACAGATGAGGAAACTGGGACTTACTGAAGTCATGTACTTAATGAAGGGTTGAACTAGGATTTGGACTGGATCTCTTGATCTTAAGGCCGATGGTCTAACTTGTTCCATCATGCAGCTGTTTCAGGCCTGTGCAGTGTCCCTTAATGCCACAGGAGGTAAGGATTTGATTCATCTTCGCACCATTGCATAGATGGTCAGGGTGCATTTGTGGGGTGGTGGATCCTGCCTAACTTCCCCGAAGTCACATACTTTATTCTCTGGGTAACAGTGTGGCTCTACCAACCCCACCCCCAAATTTGAGCATATGATTGTGGTGTCATTAACAGGTTTTTAAACTTTGTGAGCAGGTGAGGTGCAGCAAAGGGAAAAAGTATGTTCTCAGTCTCCATTTTATGAAGATGGAACAAAGTGAGAGAGGTAAAAATTCTTGAGGGACACAGGTTGTGTCATAAGAAAAGAATTAAGGCAAAGGCACAGATTTTGGCCTCTCCTATCAGTGCCCTTTCCACCAGCCCCTGAAACCACCATCTATTTTATATTAAACCAGAAAACTTCGTGTGATAATCTAGAAAACCCTCCTGCTAAGCCCAACTCACTGTGTGGTTAACAAGAAAAATTCCTTTAAAATGACTTTTTTCTTACTCAGTGTTGTTGGCATCAAGTATAGTTATTTATATGTTTTTCATTTGCTGCTTGATTTATTTTGGAGACTGACACTTTTACAAGCTGACATCTCAGCATACAGACACTTTTTTACTTTGCTGAGTGCAGCTGATACTACTTACTTGATGCCATGCTGAGCAAAACCTAGTTAAAGGTTTCTCTTTGTGCTGCCATCCATCACTCCTCTTACAGTTCTTCATCTGGATGAGTATAAAATGCCTCCTAATTCTGGCATCTGCTACCTGCCTTTCTGGCTGCTCTCTGTCACTTCCTGGTATCACTCTGTCAGGCAGACACTTGAGGATTTCATTGCTACTCAGGTGTAGCAAAACAAAATTGTTTAATAGTTTTTTTAAAGCTCCTATTAGAATAATTATGATGCACAAATGATTAATAGGCAATTAGGTATTTAAATAGAAAACTGATTCGTTACTGTCAGTTTGTTATTCATTTATTTATTCTATTTGAAAAACATTTAATGTACCAGAAGATTTAGGGAAAAAGAAGTGCCACTTCCCTTAGGGAGCTTTCTGTATAATGAACAACCACATGGTCATCTGATAAACCTCTGGAACAGGTCACTTTGCCTTCAACTTTTCCATCCCTGCTGCTTTCTTTTCTCCCATGTCTTTCTTTGAGGGAATAGTGCCATACAGAGAGACCTACAGTAGAAGACCCCATTCTTTTTGCCTTTTCTCACACTGAAACAAACCTGTCTGTGCTCCTTTCTCTTGGGCTCTGTTTTCTCTTTGGGGGAAAATGGACTAATAATCTGGTAAATAAACTTATACTATTGTGTTCATGCCGTACCCTTCCAGGTACCAGATGTGACTTTTGAGGTGGTAGAGTGTTTAAGATGCTATGGACATATAAAAGGGCATTTGTTAGGTCAGATGTTGGTTAGCCTGCTTTATTAGCAACTGAAACAATTAATGCTTAAACAAAATAGTAAAATCATTTCCCTCTTATGTGAAAGTCTGAGCTAGCCTCTGTTCCAGGGCAGAGGGTAGCTTTGTTCCATGAGCTGATCCAGACGCCTGGATCCTTTCCATCATGCTGTGTCTCTATCCTCAAAGGTGTTGACCTCATCTCAATAGCTACCATCATACCAGGGTTTCATCCCACAAGGAGTGAAAAAGAAGACATGGTTAGTAAGCACTTTCCATTGAGGGCATGACCTGGAAGTTACACAAATCAATTTTGCTTAAATCTTATTGGCCAGAATAAACACCAAGGTCACAGGTGTTTTATTGGAATACTAGAAAATATAGTCCCTAGCTGGGCAATTATATGCCTAGCTAAAACTCCAGAGAGAACTTTTATTAATAAAAAGAAGAGGAGAGTGAATATTAGGGAAAATTAGCTACCTCTGCCTCAATGTATATGTAGAATCTTTCATAAGGGAAGAACCATATGGACTATCTGAAGTCATAGGTGATTAAAACAGAAACAATGACCGGTAATGCAATACATCATTTTAAGTGTAAGTGGTTAAAAACCTATTATGTTTCAATTGGCTGGCAATGTATTACTTCCATTCCTTCCCCACTGTTTTCTGAGGAATACCTGGTCACTAAAAACATCAATTCCAGCTGAAATTGGCACATTAACTCTTTAAGAAGTGGTTTTATTTTTTTGAATGCAGCTGAAATGTCTTACTATTCCCTCGAATTTATCTGTATATGTCTAGCTGGGCACCTCTGGTCAGCTTTGTGGAAGCTGTTTTCAGAATGATAATTGCTTATATTCCTGTTATAGAATCAAATTCATTCTCGTCTAATTTGTTTCAAGTCCATTCAACAAATATATAATGAGTGCCTACTATGTGTCTGGTACCAGGTGGTGATATAAAAAGGTTCGGTCTCAGTTTTTCAGAGTCTTACAAGGTAGGAGGTAAGATTGACAAAAACATATAAAGCTTTGAATACAGGGTTGACTATGACAAGCACCGTGCTAGAAAAGCAAATAAGTGCAGGAACAGAAGGCGGTTCTGGATGTGAGAGTCAGAGGAGACTTCATGGAAAAACAGATGGCATTTTATTTGGCATGCATGGGACAAAAGCTCTTCCTGGCAAGTTTACAGTTAAGTAGACAGATGTTGCTGGAACTTAGTGGGTAAAAACCAGGGAAGGGGAAGAGAAGACTTTCGTGAGATAAGTTTGGATACATTAATTTTGGAGTCAAATCATGGAGGTCTTTGCATACCAAAGGGAGAAACTAAGAAAACGCTGGGAGAAATGTGTGGAATAACTTGTATTGCTATGGACCAGGGCAGAAGTGTGTGTGTGTGTGTGTGTGTGTGTGTGTGTGTGTATGTGTGTATGTGTGTGTGTTTGGAGGATGTGAGGTTCTTGCAGAAGAGGGACTAATTGAAAGGTGATATTACTGGTTTAAGTGAGAAGAATTAAGAGTATAAACTAGGACTCGGGCATAAGTATGGATATGGCACAAAGATTATGAGAATTTGATAACAGCTAGCTTCGAGGGTGAGAGAGAGAGACTAGGATTGTCAGTTTTCAAGTCTGTATTAGTGAAAAGGTGATAGCATTAATCAGGATAAAAAACATAAGTTAATTTGCGGATGTAACTGGAGATATTAATAGCCATTACATCTCACATCTATTGTGCAAAGGATATCAAAGGACCTTGGAAAACAAAAGGCCAGATGAAATTTGAGATGACATTTTAACTTACACATCCTAATGGGCTGTCTGGAATGCTCCTCCCTAATGACAGGGACCATGAATGTTTTATTTCCCACTGTATACCCAGTGTTTGGAAGAAGGCTAATGAATTTTAACACAGAAGGCCTCACGAAGTCCTTAGTAAAGAAACATGTTAAATTTTGTTTAACCCAGTATTTCATTTGGCCCTGAATGCTTTTGATGAAGATAACCTATAAACGTCTCACGGAGTATTTTCTAGAATACACTTTGAGAAACACTTCCCTAGGATGATATAGGATTAAGAGTTAAATGAATAAGATAAAAGTTCTAAAGGGAGGAGGGAACTGTGGTATAAGTCTGTGTATCCGTCTGTCTGTATGCCTACCTATCTTTCTCCATCTAGCAGAACTAGAGGCACTGAGATCTTTGGAAGAAGTGTCCCTTGGCAAAGACACAGCCACAGAGAGGAATGAATGACTGACCTCTTCCCCCACACCTGATCACAGGTTTTAAAAGACTCACCATCAATTTTAAAATGTGTCTTTAAAGCTCTAAGTATGGCCTCAGGACTTGACTCTTTAGACTCAGTTCAAGATGATGGTCACAAGCATGTCCTGGAGGCAGTCTTCAGCACTATAAAAGCTTCATTTAATTTTCAAATGTTTTTCGGTGCTCCCAGCGCCCTGGAAGGCCAAGAGAGGCTTTCAGAATTCAATAGAAGTACACAAAAGGAATGGGGCCCAGGACCTAATTATTACTATTATTTTTATACCACACTGGTTTGGTTATAGAGGAAAAACTGTAACACACATATACACAACAGGATTTATATTTTATCTGTTCTATGGAACCTCTTTGAGGGATGGGAAATATAGAGAAAAAGACTGTCAATGCAAAAAATCTCAGTATTGTTTATTCCTTCATACAGAGGATTTTAAAAAAGGAAAGCAGTGCTTTTTTTAAATTTATTGTAGAAACACAGCCTTTTATAAACCAGACCCCACTGAAAAACATCACAAGGTATTTTAGTAATCTCTGATTTGTATATGTCAGTCAACAAATTAATACCTCTACTCCACAGGCACTGTTTTACAATCATCAAGCCCAGAGTGAACGCCTTGGGTGTTTCATGGTTACAATAAAACCAATGTTCTGTTACTACTTATTTAATAACTAGTGGCCATGCTTGCCTCTTGTCAAAAAAGACTGTTATTTCATGAATGATTAAAGTGCTAGAAACCTAAGATTTACGACTCTCTTGCTCAAAATGCTCATGTGGCTCTTGTCTGATTAAAGGTACCCATCGTTGAACATATTTCATTTACAGTGTAATTCTTGGGTTACCAAGGTAACATTCAGGTTAATCAGCTGTACCACACTTTGCCTAATTGAGGGAGAGCACTTCAGCTCCCACTTCAGTCCCTGAAAGATAACAATCGTTTTCTTTCATTTTTTTAATCTGACATTTGGAGGCTGATTCAGATGCTCTTGACTTCAGAACCATTTCCCTCTCTGATGCTGACACATGGTACTGTGCCCTCACATTAGCTGTGCTTGAATAACTGGGTTTTATAAAGGCCATTTCTCTATTCCTTATATGTAAATAGGATCACGCTATTATGTACTGTTCTCTGGAATTATGGTAAGATGGTTGAAGTTATAATTTTGTATATTAATATCAGCACATTGAAATGTGTTTCTTACTTATCTTTTTGGCTTTCTGAGTGTTTGACTATTTGAGTGATGGTGAACAAGCAATTTTATTTGGAGAAGAGGGTTGAGAAGACTTGGCTGAACTTGCTAAAACTTCATGACCAAAGCTGTTAGGCAAAATTCCCAAGTGTCTTTTAATTGTCTCTTTCTTCTTCTCCATCTCCCTCTGAAAAACCGTAAAAAGTTACTCCATCAGCCAGCTGCTACACTAAGTAGTCGAATACTAGTTAGCATTAATCAAAGTTAAAAGGGGATAGCTGAGGATAAATGTTTTGGAACTGTTGAAAACAATTATGTGATCTATTCATATTTAGTATCCAGCCTACAGAGCCATTGTCAGAGAGAACCAGTCTATGAGATCACGCAAAGTCAAAGCTTTTAAAAATTACTCTGTATCTGTGCAAGTTGCTAATATTCAGTTACATGAGTTTGGGCCTTGACTGGCAGGAACACTAAATAAAAGTTGAACTGAGAAAATAATGTACCTTAGATTCTCTGAGTTTTCAAGACTTTCCATATGAAATTCTTATTTTAAGAATTACTAATGCACTCCCCCTTGCTGTTTTCTTATTGTTAGATTTGGGGAATAATGGTTGAAGTGATGTTTTGTTTTGTTCTGTTATTATTTAATATGACTTGTAATTTTTTTTTTTTAACACAACACCAGAATTGTTGAATGCCAGACATCAAAACCACTCTACTCGTACCCTTGAACTAAAGATTAGAAGCTTTGTTTTGTAAGAATTTGGAAGCAAGAGCTTGCACATGCCGGAAGAATTAATTGTTATCTGGAAATGTGCAAATCTGGCCATGTCATGCTGACTTTGTATCAAGAAAATACGCATTCGCACTAGCAGTGTTTGCTGGTCCCTATGTTGTACAGAATGGGTGAGTTAGAGGTGAGAGTAAACTGTGCCAATTCACAAATTCTCCTGGCTGTGCCCAAAATGTTTGCTCTCCTTATTTAACCCCTTTCTCTTCTACATCTTTAATTTAGAAATGCCCTAGAGACATCTTCTGTAGCCTCTCAAGCTGGTTATGATTAGTGTGATATGAAAAATGATCTCGCTGACTTGTGTTCTATAGAAAGTTATAGTTCTTTCACCTTGATGAGTAGAATATTAGCTTTTATTTTGTATAATACTTGCTGTAAATAATTTTTCTAGTTTGCTGTTTACCTTTCAATTCTTTTGAATAGTTTGTAGTTAAATCAGTTTACTTGTAATTCAAATAGCTTTTATTTTGTGATTTATCTCACTGTTTTAGCTTAGAATGTTTTCTTTCTATAATTTTGGTATTTTATACTATGTATTTTCTTCTAACTTTTGATAGATTATTTTTTTTTTTTTTTTTTTTTTTTTTTTTTTTGAGATGGAGTCTCGCTCTGTCTCCCAGGCTGGAGTACAATGGCGTGATCTCAGCTTACTGCAACCTCTGACTCCTGGGTTCAAGTGATTCTCCCTGCCTCAGCCTCCTGAGTAGCTTGGACTACAGGCACTTGGCACCATGCCCAGCTAATTTTTATATTTTTAGTAGAGATGGGGTTTCACCACGTTGTCCAGGCTGGACTTGAACTCCTGATCTTAGGTAATCCACCCACCTCAGCCTCCCAAAGTGCTGGGATTACAGGCATGAGCCAGGGCACCCAGGCATATTAATTTTTTTTTAATTATTTTTTTGTGGTAAATAGTAGGTATAAATATTATGGGGCACATGAGATATTTTGATACAGGCATGCAATGCACAGTAATCACATCATGGAAAATTGGATATCCCTTCCCTGAAGCATTTATTTTTTATGTTTTAAATAATCCAGTTATACTCTTTCAGTAATTTAAAAATGTACAATTAAACTACTATTCACTCTATCACCCTATGTACTATCAAATACTAGGTCTTATTCATTCTTTCTATTTTTTTTATTCATTAACTATCCCCCACCTAACCCCCAGCCCCTCCACAAGCACTTCTCAGCCTCTGGTAACTACCTTTTTATTCTGATTATTTTTAAAAAATAAGTGAACTTTAAAAATTCACATAGAATTTATGTTCCATTATAAAATAATTATATTATCTTATTATTAAGGTAAGATAACATAAGATATTAGTAGAAGATAAAGTGGCTTCTTTTCCTATGGGTGTAGCACTACTGACTGAGTCAGTATATCTCTCCTCTACTGACTTAGGCTTTCTCCTTCGTCATACATTTCATATTCATATGATACAGTTCTGAGCCATCTATTCTGTTCCATCTATTCTTTCAGTGCATTCTTGTGCTGTAATCATGTCTGTCTTAATTGGTATTAGTAATTAGTATTAAATTAGTATCAATAGGGCTAGTATTCTAAGAAGGGATGAGGATTTTTTTTGTATTCAAGGTTTTGAATATCCCAGTTACACTTATTTGAGCTTTACAAATTATATGAATGTATTAAATTATCACACATGTCTGAAAAATATATACATCTATTTGTATCAATAAAATTTTTAAAAAATTGTCAAAGGACTTGAAGAGATAATTTTCCAAATAAATTATACAAGTGACTAACAAGCACATGAAAAGATGCTCAATATCACGAATCATTAGAGAAATGCAAACCACCTTTCACTCAGTAGAATGGCTACTATAAAAAAAAAAAAAAAACCAGAAAATAATAAGAGTTGGCAAGGATATGGAGAAAGTAGAATCCTTGAGTGCTGTTGGTAGATCTGTAGGATGATACAGCTGTTGTGGAAAACAGTATGGAGATTATCCAAAAAAGTAAAAATCGAATTATTATGTAATCCAGCAATTCTATTTCTGGATATATAACCAAAAGAATTAAAATCAGTATCTCAAGGAGATATTTGCATACCTATATTTATAGCAGCACTATTCACAAAAGCCAAAAGGTGAAAGCAACCCAAATGCCCGGTGACAGATCATTGGATGAGAAGAATGTGGTATATATAGACAATGAAATATTATTCAGCCTTAAAGAAAAGGAAATCTCTCTATATTGTAGAGTATGAGTGAACCTTGAGGTTATTATGCTAAATGAAATAATCCAGTCACAGAAAGACAAATGGGATATATAATTCTACTTCTATAAGTTACCTAGAATGTTTCAACTCATCAAAACAGACTATAGAATTTTGGTTATCAGAGACTGAGTGGAGAGGGAAATAGGGCGTTTGATGGATGTAGAGTTTCAGTTGTGCAAGATGACAAGAGTTCTGGAGATTAGTTGCACAATATGAATGTACTAAATAGTGCTGGATTGAACAGTTAAAAAGCATTAAGGTTGTAAATTTTATATTATGTGTATTTTACCATCGTTAAAAAATGCAACCGTATTGTGTATATGATGGATTTTAAGCATGAAGAATCAGTCATCCAAGATTTTATTTTTAAAATATTCCTTTGCAGTCTTTTTCCTTGTATGCATATATTTTTAGAATTATAATCATAAGCTGCTTACATTGTGAATGTTGGTTTTCAACTAAACAATTCATCAGAAAAAGCTTCTTAATTATAACTATTATTAACTTATGAAATGGTATTTATATAAATCCATTTGCATTTAAACATATATGTAGGCTCAAGAAGCATAATAAAAACATATTTACACAGTTTTAGACTAACTTTCCCACACATTTAAAGAATTGTTTTTGGCTTTATTTATTTCAAAACTTCTCAAAGTGATGTTTGATACATATGTGACTATGCCATGAAACCTGGTTTTAGAGAACTTGCTCAGTTCTGAAAGCAATCTTCCATAAACCTGGGCACAAAACAAAAGGAACAAAAATGGGAAAGTCTGACATTTTATGCCCAAGTAATAATAAGGCAATTATGAATATTCCTGAGCCATACGATTATTTCTCTCTTTTACCTTTTCTTCCTTGCTCCTTGCCTCTTTAAAGAATATCTTTTAATTTAGTTATGAATATGACAGTTTGGGATGAAACCTTTCAGTCATTAAGGGATAAATTATATAGCCTTCCAATAGTCATCATGATTCTAGCAATTATAAATTCAAGAATGTTGATCTCTTATTTGGCCTAAAATCTGAATCCTCTTTTGAACTTAATATTCCCCTTGTATACTTAGTGTGCTATAAATGATATAGAGACATAAACAACCCATTTTATTCTAAAGAGCACAGTGTTCTCTGGATTGATTTCTCCGTTTACCAGAATTTAGCTGTTTTCAAATAAGGATTTTTAGCCAGATACCATCTATGCAACTTTTTCATGTTCTAAGAATTAGCATTTGATCTCTTTTTGGCTGAAATTTAGTTAGCGATGTTGACACCTCTGCATTTTAACACTGGGATTTCTTCGTGAGACAGAATTCCTTTCAATCAACTTAATATCCCATCTTGGTCTCTAAGAGACAATAATTGAGTTTAGGCTAGTTTTAAATAGTGATAAGGACAGGGAACACAGATGGGTATTTCATTCATTAACACTAACCCTGGCCTAAGGCCCCAGTGTCAGGCATTAGATTAGGACATTACGAAGAGAATGACGGAGTTTTGGTACTTTATTCCCCCTCAATAACATTCTTTCACATATTAAGTTTATCCCCCCCCCCTAGGTAGCTACTTTATCATGCAGAAGGCCTTAATCCACTGATGTGACTCTCTCTGCTCTCACTTTGATGAAGCCTCTGTTTTACAAGAGTAATGCGGCCTGTGTAAGACAAAGTACTTGGGACAAGGACAACTGAATAAGGCTTTTAGATGCACAGTGATCCGACCTGAAAACAAAACAAAACCCACTTTGCACATACACTTGCACACGCACACAAATCCACAGACACGCACACACACAAACACCAACAAAACACAGTTTTTGGAAATGAAGTTATGATGCTTGCATCCTGAAGAATCAGACATTAGGATTTCATCAAGAAGACCCTACGTTACTGATCTCCTTGTCTGGCACTTTATCTTTTCTTCACCTTTGACCTTCCTTTCAGGCCCTCTTCAAGGCATCGTGAACGTAAGCCCTTGTGGTGTTCTTTTAGAAGTAGGATTGCTGCCATCCCCCTCTGGTGAATGTAAGCAGCTGCCGGAATCAGTGACAAGGTTGGGTACAGATTTGGTATCCTGGCTGGGAAAGAGATTATGGGTCAGTCCCCAGTGCTGGGATACAATAGATTCAAGCAGTTCAGGATTTTTTGGATATCCGAAAAAGATTTCATGAAATTTGTAAAGATCTAACAGTGTATTGCAGATTTCATGTGGTCTAAACAGCTTATACTAAGTAAAACTCTCAGTAGTCAGTAAATGGTGTTTTCACAGCCGTGCAGTTTTTCTGAGATTGAACTGCTCTGGAAGAGTTTAATTTCACCAAATTGTGGTTGCTGGATGAAGCCAGAGGCCTCTTGCATTTAGATGCTTTGTCTGTTAAAGGGTATTCTAACTTCAGAGAGTTCTATCTTACTCTATGAAAATTTACATGTTCACTCTAGTAAATTTAGATGATTAGACAATGCCTTTTGAATTCTTTAGAGCACCAGCAAGTTATAAAATTAGATGCTATAGAAAGTCTGATTTATATATGATATATACAATGACAGTATTTTTTGTAAGCTATGAGGTTAGATAAAATAGAAAGTCATATGTATATGTGCACATATATCCAATACTTTTTCACATAAAAATAAACAATACAATAAAATACTTCTATTTAGTCCTTTGCCCTCATTTCATCTTTCACCAAAATCTCAAGAGAAAATCTTTAGAATTTACCTAGAGTTGAGAGTTTTTTAAAAATTATCTTTTTGTTTATAATGTAATTACAAAGAAAGATGTATTATAATTACACATGGAATTTGTAAATTTCTAAAATTCAAAGTGCAGTTCACCAGACTCTTCAGCATTTTGGTGACAGAGAATTTTGTATATTCCTTGCAGTTTTTCCTTTTTTTTTCCACCTACTTTTCCTGCAAAACCTTTGACTAGGAAACCATGATGGCATTGTACAGTGATCCCTGTCATAGAAGGTAATACATAAACCAAAAACAGGGCAAGCCCATTTTTAAAATATAGAACATCTGGCATCACCAGTGTATGTCCCACATCAGAGCCTGTTGCATGGATCAAGAGTAAGCCCTCTGGCATTGACTTTGGACCATTGCTACAGGAAGGGGCACACTCACATTTACCCAATACCAGTAAGGTGAGTAATTGCTGTCATAAAGCAGGCTTATTCAGTGGAGCAGGACAAACAAGGAGAATGGCACATTTTAGCTGGTATTATGTTTTGGAGGCAAACAGTGCTGGTTCATACTACTACTTTTCCAATTAATTGGACCCCTACTAACACATTAGTTTGACTTAATTCACAAAAATTCACTGAGGTCACGACACTATGAAACAATACATACTGCCCACGTGTTCACTGAGGTCACAACGCTGTGAAACAATACATACTGCCCACGTGTTCACTGAGGTCGCAACGCTGTGAAATAATACATACTGCCCACGTGTTCACTGAGGTCACAACGATGAAACAATACATACTGCCCACGTGGGAACCAAATCATGTCCTTCCTTCAGAGAACATCACCTCATTTGGGCCACCGCACTGATTAAACCAGAGAATCGCAAAACTTCAGCAAATCCCAAAGACCCTCTGATTTTGTGCTTCCCAAATTTTTATCAATCAAGACTTCTTTTTATTATTTTTTTCTCTATGATATCTATACTTTGAAAGATTTTACCCATGAGTCTGGTTTCCATTAGTTTACAAAATAAATGCAAACAATTCAGGAATAGTAATCTATTTGGGGGAGATTCCTAGAGATTTTTATGGCCTCAGTTTGGGAATCTATGATCCTGTGTGACCTCGTCATATTAATGAAGGAGCTGAGCTTACCTGACTTTTGTTTCCCCAAGATCATAGAATTAGTTTGAAGCAGATTTGAAATCAGGTTCTGGGTAAAAGTGAATTGGCTATTAAGTCTAAAGAAAGTCTTTTAGAGAACAAGCGTTAAGTGTAGCAATGTTTTTCACCTCCGGAGTAGTGGAATCGTCTGAGGGAAATATGTTTTTATATACAATTAACCTTTCCTTTTACGTGTTGTTGGGAAACTCCTAAGGACTAAATTCTCACACCAACAATTACAACAAACAAAAGCACTACGGGCAACCGCCTCTCTCTGACACTTTCACATGACTTTCATCATTATGAAGACTGGCTTTTATGATATTCATATGAATTTGACCTGAGCCAACAAAAGCCAGGGGAAATCGATTACAGAGGAAAATTCAGCCTTAAATCTTAACGTTCCCTGTGGGGGCCGCCTATAGCCTCTGGTGAGCCAGGAGCTTGTATGTGGCTCATCCGTGACACAATTCTGAAACAAGGCGGATGCAGAAGCTCAATTCCAAAACAAAACAAAACAAAAAAGAAAAGGAAAGTGTCCCTTTGGTCCATTCAAGTTACCACCTAAGCTAGGGCTTTCATGCCCTTTAAGTCCCAAATGAAAAGTAGTTAATAATGAGGCAAAAATCTGATAGGGAAAATGAGGCAGTTGGCTTGAATTCTTCTGTTAGATTTTTTTTTTTAATAATAATTTGCTCATTTTGTGCTGGTGGATTTGGTCTCTTGCATTCTCTGGCAGTCAAGGAAAAGTTAGCTCAAGTTTTGCTCCCTCTGCCATTAACAGATGGCACGCAGATCTAAGCATAAGCTGTGGCTCCCGGGCCACAGGCAAAGGGTGAGGGCCGCTCCCCTGTGGACACCCTCAAAAGGCCCTAAGCTTGAGTAGCACAAATGAAAAGGTCTAGTGCTGGTGTTAATTACGCAGAAACCACACAGAAAGTGCTGGCTGTTACTGAGTTGAGAGGTTGGGCATCTCTTCTTCCCCAGATAAAAGGCTTGATATGAAAACATTTTGCAGAGGACAATGAAGTGCAGATTAGCATAATCTTCCGCAGTATCCTCAGTAAGCTATCCATGAGTGAGTGGCTTTTTTCTCATTCCTTCGGCTCTAATGTCTGGATTTAGGAATGGTATTGTTAAGAGCAGGCTTTGTCCTTGGGTCCTGACAGTTGTGTTTTCCCGCCTTCATGTGGTCATCCCAGTTCCTAGTCTCCTGCTCTTTGGGGGAGGCACACAATGGAAGGAAAAATGAAGTGTCAGTTCATTGACAAAACCTCTCTGTGCAATGTTATTCTTAATCCAGACTCTTCAGGGTTTTTTCTTTTCTTTTCTTTTTTTTTAAACATTCTCTCATCCATGCTTTCTGAATAGAGGAAAGACCCTTTAATATCATCCCGAGGAAAATATCGAGCAAGTAGCACTAAACTTTGAGGTTTAGGCAGCTTTAAGTTAAAAAACAAAATCAAATTGTACTGTTTTCTCTGTACTTCAGTCAGAACATTAAACTGCTGTTCTTACATTTTATATCAAAGCGCTAGCAGCTGTTAAAATGGTTATTCAGATATATGCAGCTACAAGCCGTGAGTGCTGAGGTTTTTCATGAGAATTTAACCACTGGTACAATGCAGCTTATTGCGGTTCTCTCGGGGGCTGGTGCGGTGGCTAATGCACTGGTTTGTTGGCCACTTTGATCCCGGCTGCCCTGTTTAAATCTTGCTACGACTGGTTAAGCTAGTGCTCTGTAACCCCGGGGATAACTGGAGGGTTCTGAAAGTCATGAGGCACGGTCCCCCAAGATCAAAATATAAAAATAGGTCTGGGGTCAGGGAACTCAACAGGCCCCCAGAAACTCTTCACTTTTACAGCTGGAGATGGTCTCTTATGTATTTAGAATTCGTCATTAGGATTCTCACAAAGAAGTGCAGTATGGGATTGCTGCAGGGCAGACTCTTTGAGTCTTACTCTTGATAAAAAAAAAAATCCAACTTCTGGCTGCTGACAGGAGACAAGGGGAGTACAAGGAATGCATTAAAAAGCAGCGCATGTCTATTGATGGCTGAAGAACGGTTAGAATGGCTGAGTTTTGAATTTGGGTGAAAATGCCAGAGTTCATTTGTTATACCAGATGAATTTGGGGATTCTCCAGTGGTTTTTAAAGGCCTGGAGAGCCTATTACTATGGATATCTTAAAAGCCGGTGTCAGACAATTTGTTGACCTTTCCCAAGTTCTACTACGGCCAATTTTGACATAGATTTCATTCCCGATCTAGACTGCCTACTTGCTGTACTGCCCAGATCACGCAGAAACTTGGTGTTTACATCAGACTTACCTAAGATTTTCTTCCCTATGAATGACTTGAATACATCTTATTTTCTTCCGGAGAGGTAGCTCATTCCACTTCAGTCTCTAATCCAAACTAAGATCAGCCATTTGTTACATCCAAGGTAAACTGACCTGGATTTGCGGTCTGGGGTCACCATATTTCCTCAGTATGACATTGAAGAAGAAAGGAACTTTATTTGTCACCTGAGAGTTATTTTCTCATGACACTAAGCTATGAGTTGGAGACAAAGCCGATAAGTTCCACTGTGAGATTCAGTGATTCCTGTGGTGGAGAAACAAGCATTTGATGTGGAGCCTGACATACCTGGCAAGTCCCAGCTCTGCCTCTTAGTGGCTTGGTGGTTGACCTTCTCACAGATGAAGGATCATTTTCTTTCATCTGTGCAATGGCCATCTCAGAGGCAACTCTGCCATTTTATTGAGAGGATTCAAGGCAATTATGTATTTTAGAGCAATTTGAGAACTGTAAATCCTGATATCTATGTAAGGTATAATTATGATACTTTAAAAAAGTTTCCCATTAAGCATTTATTCATTCAGCAAACATTTATTGAACACTATGTTCCAGACCATGGGCTGTGGGGGATTACCAATAATACACAGTTCCTGTCCTTAAGGAAGTCACACTCTCGCAGGAGGTAGGAAAAAAATACCCAAACGCTTGTAACAGAGACTGCAATAAGTTTAAGAAATTCTGTCCCTTCCAACAAGTTGAAGACAGTGCAGTGTACATATTAGACTGTGCTGTACACTGCACTGTGCTGAGCATTTTGGTGGGGGGTGGTGAACTACTGAGAAGTATGATAAACTGCTTGGAAAGATAAGACATAAAATGAACTCCTCTACCTGCTAATATGAGGCAGTAATAGATAAGTACCAAATGAACAAAGTGCATGATAAATTCAAAGGAGAAAGGCGTAATTCCTAGAGAAGATACGATTTGAGTATGAGAACTCTTTGACCTTCCCTGAGACTTCATTTTATCTCCTTAAGGCATTTACCTCTATCTACTGTATATTATTGTAGTAACTGTTATCATTATTACTGCTCCTAGTAAGCTCCTGAAAGCAGGTTCTTATTCACTTTTTTATCTTCCATAATACTTAGCAAATGCCTAGCACAGAGTGAGAACTCAAATAATATTTGTTCAGTGAATGAATATAGGTTAGAGGGGTTGATTTAATAGTGTGCTGCCAGGGATACCAGATATTGTATTTCTATCTGTGTACCCCCAAATCATTTCTGGTTTGCCTCTGTATCTCTCACTGTATCCACTGGTTTTGAATAAGTACTTGAATTTTGAATGAACACACCTGGAATATCTTTTCTTACCAGCCTAGCCAAATGCCTTGCCCACAGTATTTTAAAATCTTTTAAAATCCCACTCCTCAGTGAAACCTTTGTCCTTGGATTAGGAAAGTGCTCATATGCCTCTCTTTCCCATCCCCACCCAATCCCCATAGAAAGCAAAAAGAAACGAGTTCTGTTGCTTTTTCCGCTTTCCTATTCTCCAAGAAAATTATTCCAAGGTTATTATCTCTAACCTTTATTCTAATAATCTACTTTTCCTAGTTCTGGCTCTAAAATACTTTAAGAATTTATTTACTTTGCCTAACTAGATATTTTTGTAATGGATCAATGTCTCCATTTTAGAGCTTTTTGTCTGCACGGTGTGTTGACTGGAGACTCTAGGTTCTTAGAAGGCGGTCACTGGCCCATGCAATTTACTTGTGATAACATAAGCCCAGGGCTTAGTGCACCTAGACATTTAATAAAGGTGTATTGATAATAAACTGAGTCATTTAATAATTCTTTCTGGACATTTTGAGAATGTTAAACTAATGACATGATTGTAGCTTGAAAAGTTTGATAATTTTGTCTGGTTCCTCGTTTGCTTGAAACATAGTATGGCATGGGAGGTATGAACAATTGGCAATACTATCATATTCTTTTTATTTGTGAATGGGAAGTTGCTGGAATCTTGCAGGTATAGATGGCATGTTAATGGCATACTGTCTTCTAGAATTATGTTGGAATGGTTTGTTGAGATGGTTTGTTATTCTCCTATTTATTTACTCCTTTGGGTTACTCCACATGACCAAGCTGAAACAGAATAACAGGCTGGGAATGACTAATGTAAACAGCTCATGCCAGTCAGTGGCCTGTGGTGGCTGTTCACTTGAAACTCAGTAAACACTTTTCTTTGAGTGCCCCTGCTCTGCTCTGACAAAGTCGGCTTCATCTCACCCTTTGTTATCCCACTAATATAAAAATGTTTCTCTTTGTATTTCTGTTCTCTTGTGTCTAGGACATTCTTTTATCAGACTATATTTTATTTTCTGAAAAAGTTTTAAGCTGCCAATACTATATGCTAGTATAGATGCTAAATAATGGTCATTGAGGTCTCCAACAGTAAACATCTCTGAGGAAGGGAGGGGAACAAATATCTGGTACAAATGCCTCTGAATTCCCAGGCGGGTCTGAGAACTCCATGAAGCTGTGATAGAACCCCCAGGAGATGTTCTGCAGCTCCAGGCCTTGCTTCACAGACTCACTGAAGGGGAAGTAGAAAGTAGTCCTGAAGTCCAAATAGGATGTTAGGATGATGTTTGTTTGTGAGAATGAAAAGTAGAGTTAAGCAATGGATAAAGGAAGAGAGAAAATAAATAATGCTACAAAAAGAGGACCATGGGAGAGCACAGACATTCCTGAAAAACCTTCATAGAGTCATCATTGATGTGGGTATCTAGGAATATAAAGGGTCTACAGGACACTGTGGGACTACTGTTCTTGGCCTAGAGGCAATCAGGACTGCACCACAGGAATTTTGGATACTATTAAAAAGAAGCAAAGGCAGCAGGATAAAAACAATACCCTATAGTAGATGATAAGCAATTTCTACTTACCTGCTTTGGGTAGAAACCTAAAAGCCAATGTGGAAATCTGGCTTTTTGGGACTGCTCAGGGAGGCGATGTTGTAAACCTGTGCACGTTGTCAGCTGTGCCTCTGCCACACATTGTCTTTTGGGATTAAGTTTTGCCTCACGCAATCCCTTGGGGTTAAGTTTATCACTCAAAAGGTGGGTGAGTTTATGAACTTCATTGTATTAAGGGATTCTAAAGTAAATTGATGGTAGCAATGGAGGATGTTTTTTTAAAATTTTAATTAAGAGGCCAGGCGTGGTGGTTCATGCCTGTAATCCCAGCACTTTGGGAGGTCAAGGACGGTGGATCACCTGAGATCAGGAGTTCGAGATGAACCTGGCCAACAGGGTGAAACCCCGTCTCTACCAAGAGTACAAAAATTAGCTGGGTGTGATGGTGGGCGCCTGTAATCCCAGCTACTTGGAAGGCTGAGGCAGGAGAATTGCTTGAACTTGGGAGGTGGAGGTTTCAGTGAGCTGAGATTGCGCCACTCACTGCACTCCAGTCTGGGCAACAAGAGCAAAACTTCGTCTCAAAAAACCAAAACAAAAACAAAAGCAAAACAAAACAAAATGAAATTTAATAAAGAACCCAAACAATATGATAACTTAAAAAAAAACAGGCTTATTAAGCAAACTGAATGAGTGATTAGTTCAAAACATTGATCTCTGAGGGCAGGGGCTGTCTCTTGTTTTTGTGCTCTTAGCATGGAACACAGGCCAACACAAAAAAGGTGTCCAAATACATGCTCAATGATTTACATTAAATCTGTGCACCTTGAATTTAAAGGCAAAATACCGAGAGGAAAAATGATCTGAGGTCTCAAACAGTGAACGTCTTTGAGGAACGGAGGGGAACAAATATCTAACACAACTGCTTCCAAATGCCCTGACTGGTGTGAGAACTCGGTCAAGCTGTGATGAAAACTTCAGGAAATGTTCTGCAACACCAGGCCTTGCTTCACAGACTTGCTGCACAAAAACGCTGAGAGGAAAAGTGATCTGACCCATAGTGTACTTGCTTTGGTGAAAAGTATGGTGAACAAGTGTTACCCAGTGCTTATTAGCATTTGAATCATTTGAAGCTTATGTCCAGTGAGGGTGGAAGAGGCAGTTGTCTTGAAAGCATGATGTAATCAGAGGATCCCCGCCCTATTGTTTGAAATTCTCACCTTTAAATCCATGCCTTTGAGATAAGGCATAGATTTTAGAAAACTCTTATTAAAATGCACATGTGTTACCTAAAATGGGAAATAAATTAACCTGCTCATACCCTGTACATAAAAATGCCTTAGCAATTTTCAGATTAAGAAGCAGAGGGCAAAACGAAGACAGGTTTTGTTTGGAGGCTATGGGTGTGGGAAAGAGACAAGAAATGCGAGGTACCATCCATCTTATAAGCTGTGGCATTAGGCAACCAGGATACAGAACTAGATAGCAAAAGGGAGACCTTGGAGATCACGGCCCTCAGGTTCTGTTTTCTCTTTTGATGCTGCACAACTGTGATGTTGGCTTCGTAACATGAATTCCCAGAACCTAACAGAGTTGTTCCTAATAATCTACCACTTTTGATCTTGTTTGCATAAAATTCAGTAATTCTGGCTTTTTGGCTGGAGTAAGTGTGGAGGAGTAAAACCAGTGGCCAGCCAACATGATTCCAGTCAAATTGCTTGTGTATTGTTCTCAGTAACTATATGTCTTTTTTGTTTTGGTGAAATATAATGGAAAAAAGCTGTTATAACACCTATTACAATGTTTCCAGAGTGACCCAGCAGGAAGAAAACCATTCAGGAGAGAAAGATTGGAATGTAGAGACAAAATAGCTGGGTCTAAGAAGGATCGCGGAAAAATGGGGAAAAGGAGCTAACTATATCAATTATATGAAAATACTAGTGCCCCTATTGGACTTCGAATTTCCTATCCTGGATGAATTGTCAGCATTTAGTAGTCCAGCAACCTGTGCAAGCAGCAGCAGGGGAGGATATGGCTTGACCCTGAGACACAGACAGTTAAGATCATATATTCCCTGAACATTTAAAGAATTCTGGAGTCACTATAGTGCCTCAAAGCTGAAAGATTATGTTTTCTCCCAACTCACACTACTCTTGAGGTCTAGTAGACTTGTATAGACAAATTAAAAGTGAGTGCTTCCTCTGCCACAGATTGCTTTACCTGTGGAGGAGTAGAGGTGAGAGTCATGCGAAAAAGTATTCATTGAGCATCTCTGCAGCTCTGTGTTATAAGAGAATGCAGATGTCTCACTGCTCTCAAGTTAAAATGGTGTGATAACAGGGAAAGAGCAACAGACCTGGAGCCCAAGATGGGCATAGATTCTCAGCTCTCTACTTAATAAATACTGATGCGTGAATAAAGTCTCCAGCCTTGATAGAGTTCTATATGATATATCCACTTCAATAGGCCCTTTTAGAGATAAAATGAGATAGTGCCTATTAAAATGATGAAATATCATACAACTATAATATCTTTTATTTGTAGGACACATGCAATAAAAACCAATACTTTTCATACGGTGTGTTTAATTAAATATTTTGCTGCAGTTGGGTACAGTTATAAGTGCAGCAGGAGATCAGAATAGGGAGAAGTTGGTGGGTATTACAGTGGCCAATGAAGTTTTGGGTTTGTTTCCATTGTGCTACCTGCACTTATTCATTCCTCATCTTTCTGAATGTCTTCTTACCCTTGAACAAAGCAGACTTGGTTAGCTCTGGCTGCCTTTGTTCCCTGACAGTAGTTAAAGCTTCAATTAGGCTGGTATCCATTGAAAGTTGACATACCCATTTCTTTTACGTATTTGTACAGACATAGAAGCAAGCCCGTATTTGGGTTGTGTTTTGGCAGGGTTTGAAGTCATGTTCAAAGATCTAAAAAAAATTCAATGACTGAGGACACAGACTAGAATTCTAACCTTCAGTTTATGTGCAAAATCAAAAACATGCAAAGTTTGTGGTATCTGAGCTTCATCTGATCGTTCGTACATGAAAGTATAAAAAGAAGGCCCAGAAATAGGAGTCTTGTCAGTTTGAATGTTAGTTAAATAAGTACATAAGATAAACAGTTCATGGAAGGTTATGCAGCTGAATTTTCAATCAGAATGCTCATGAGACTCGTGCACTACCAGCTCCTGGTAATCAGAGCCCGTTGGATTTGTTGCATATTCTAGTTATATAGACAAGGTTGTGAGTTTAATGCTGTGAGCTTTAATATGCCCATGCCTTCCTCCCTCTGAAACATTGTTAGATCTGCCAACTCAAACCCTACTTTCCTCCAGCTTAACATTGTTTAAGAAGTAGTTAACAACACTTAAATTCATCTCTCCACTCCCTAGATACTGTCTCTGTGACAAATTTTCCTCTTTGAGTGCTGGAACTGGGTAGACTTCTGGACATTTCTTATCTTTTTAGGGAGAAGAGAGATTAAATCCTGAAGCGAAGGTTCCTACTGGGCTTGAATAAGAAGGGAAACTGGGCTCTGGGGCACTATGAACTAAATGTGGGGAGTCTTCAGAATGTTTCCAAATAGCAGTTTGTGTACCTATCCTATGCTCTGTAAAATAAGAACGGGGTCCTGACTATAACTGTGTAATTAAATTTACTGAATTTTAGACAGTAGGTACTCTGCAAATGTTTGTGACATGGGACAGACAATACGTATAGTGGATAAAAGCAAGAGCTTGAGAATCAAACAGACCTGGATTTGAATCCTGGTTCTGCCATTTGCTTTTTGCATGACTCTGGGAAAGTCATTTCACCTCTTTGGGTTTATGATTTCCATTTTATCGAGGAAGCCACATAAGACCTACCATTTATAGTTGTTGTGAGAGTTAAATGTGATGTTGGTAAAGGGCTTTGATAAATTCCTGCTTGTCAGAATCAGCACTCGAAAAATGGCAAATTAATTGCCATCATCTTTACCATCATAATCACAAATAAATGAATAGTTCTAGCTTCCTGCATTTTCTCAGTCTTGATTTGAGCTCTTCACCATCTCCCTGACAATGTTGTCTCCAGGAACTTCCTTTTCTGGGAGTCTGTGCTGATTTCGGAGGGCATGAACTGAGGTCTCAGTGACTCTGACAGCTGCCTTGTTGAGTTAAATTTTTTTTCCTACCTCTGGCTGTTCCACTCATATAGTTGTTTGTATCTGTTTTTCTTTTTCACTCAGCATAGTGTTTTTTATTTGTTAACTTTAAATGGACACAAAATATTTGTACATATTTATGGGGCACACTTGCTGTTTTGTTACCTGCGTAGAATGTGTAATAATCAAGTTGGTATTGAGAGTATCTATCACCTTGAGCCTTTATCATTTATATGTATTGAGAATATTTCAAGTCCTCTCTTTTAGCTCTTTTGAAATGCAAAATGCATTGCAGTTAACTATAGTCACATTACTGTGTTATCAAACATTAGAACTCGTTTCTTCTATCTAACCGTATGTTTATACCCATTAACCAAACTCTCATCATCTCTCCACTGCCCTGCCCCTAGCTCCCCACACCTATACCATTCCCAGCCTTTGGTAGCTAACATTCTACTCTCTTCCTTCATGAGATCAACTTTTTTTTTTATGTCTAGCTTATTTCACTTAACATAATGGCCTCAAGTTCCATCTGTGTTGCTGTGAATGACAGAATTTCATTCATTTAATGGCCGAAAGTGTTCCATTGTGTATATATTCCAAATTTTCTTTTTTTTTTTAACTTTTATTTTAGGTTCAGGGGTACATGTGTAAGTTTGTTATTTAGGTAAACTGGTGTCGTGAGGATTTGTTTTACAGATTATTTCATCACCCAGCCACTGAGCCTGGTACCCAATAGGTATTTTTCTGCTCCTTTCCCCTCCCTTCCTCCTTTCACCCTCCACCTTCAAGTAGGCCCCAATGTCTCTTGTTTCCTTCGCTGTGTCCATGAGTTCTCATTATTTAGCTCCCATTTACAAGTGAGCATATGCTGCATTTGGTTTTCCATTCCTGCATTAATTTGCTAAGGATAGTGGCCTCCAGCTGCATTTATCTTCTCACAAAAGACATGATCTTGTTCTTTTTTATGGCTTCGTAGTATTCCATAGCGTACATGTACCACATTTTCTTTGTCTACTCTGTCATTGATGGGCATTTAGGTTGATTCCATGAAGTTGTTATTGTGAATAGCACTGCAATAAACATTTGTGTGTGTATATTTATAGTAGAATGACTTATATTCCTCTGGGTATATACCCAGTAATGAGATTGCTGGGTCAAATGGTAGTTCTGTTTTTAGCTCTTTGAGGAATTACCACACTGCTTTCCACAATGGTTCAACTAATTTACACTCCCACCAACAGTGTATATGTTCCCTTTTCTCTGCAACCTCACCAGCATCTGTTATTTTTTGACTTTTTAATAATGCCATTCTGACTGGTGTGAAGTGGTATCTCATTTGATTTGCATTTCTCTAATGATCAGTGTTACTGAATTTTTTTTCATATGCTTGTTGGCCACATGCATGTCTTCTTTTGAAAAGTGTCTGTTTCTGTCCTTTGTCCATGTTTTAATGGGGTTGTTTTTTTCTTGTAAAATTTTTAAATTCCTTATAGATGCTGGATATTAGACCTTTTTCAGATGCATAGTTTGCAAATATTTTCTCCCATTCTGTAGGTTGTCTGTTTACTCTGTTGATTTTTTTAAATTAGATCCCATTTGTCAATTTTTGCCTTTGTTGCCATTGCTTTTGGCATTATTTGCCATGAAATCTTTGCCCATTTCTATGTCCAGAATGATATAGTCTAGGTTATCTTCCAGGGTTTTTATAGTTTTGAGTTTCACATTTAAGTCTAATTCATCCTGAGTTGATTTTCATATATGGTGTAAGAAAGGGGTCCAGTTTCAGTCTTCTGCATATGGCTAGCCAGTTACCCTAGCATCATTTACTGAATAGGGAGTCCTTTCTTCATTTCTTGTTTTTGTGAGGTTTGTCAAAGATCAGATGATCATAGATATGCAGCCTTCTTTCTGGGCTTTCTATTCTGTTCCATTGGTCTATGTGTCTGTTTTTATACCAGTACCATGCCGTTTTGGTTACTGTAGCCTGTAGTATAGTTTGAAGTTGGGTAGTGTGATGCCTCCAGCTTTGTTCTTTTTGCTTAGGATTGCCTTGGCTATTTGGGCTCTTTTTTTGGTTCCATATGAATTTAAAAATGGTTATTTATAGTTATGTGGAGAACATCATTGGTAATTTGATAGGAATAGCACTGAATTTGTAAATTCCTTTGAGCAGTATGGCCATTTTAAAGATATTGATTCTTCCTATCCATGAGCATTGATGTACTTCCATTTGTTTGTGTCATCTCTGATTTCCCTGAGTCACGCTTTGTAATTCTCATTGTAGAGAAGTTTTACCTTCCTGGTTAGCTATATTCCTAGGTATTTTAATCTTTTTTGTATGAACACTTAGGTTGATTCCATAGATTTGCTATTCTGTATAATGCTGCAATAAATATGGGGGTGTATGTATCTTTTTGATGTACCGATTTATTTTCCTTTGGATAAATACTCAGTAGTCAGGTTGCTGAATTGTATGTAGTTCTATTTCTAGTTTTTTGAGAAATCTACAAACTGTTTTCCATAATGGCTGTATTAATTTACATTCCCACTAACAGTGTATGAGAGTTTCCTTTTCTCTACATCTTCACCGGCATCTATTTTTGTTTCGTCTTTTTGATAATAGATATTCTAACTGCGGTAAGATGATATCTCATTGTGTTTTAAACTTGCATTTTCCTGATGATTAGTGATGTTGGGCATTTTTCATATACCTGTTGACCATTTGTATGTCTTCTTGTAAGAAATGATTATTGAGAATCTTTGCCCACTTTTTAATAGAATTGTTTGTTATTTTTTTCTGCTGTTGAGTTGCTTGAGTTCCTTGTATATTCTAGAAATTAGTTTCTTTTCAGATGAATATGTTGTAGATATTTTCTCCCATTTATCAAGTTGTCTCTTCACCCTGTTGATTATTTCCTTTAGTTTAATATAGTCCCATTTGTCTATTTTGTTTTGTTCCCTGTGCTTTTGGGGTCTTAGCCATGAAGTCTTTGCCTAGACCAGCATGCTGAAGAGTTTTTCTGTTTTCTCCTAGTAGTTTTATAGTTTTGGTTTCTACATTTAAGTCTTTAATCCACTTTGAGTTGATTTTTGCATATAGTGAGAAATAGGGCTCTAGTTTCATTCTTCTGCGTATGGATATTCAGTTTTCTAACCACCCTTTATTGAAGACTGCGTCCTGTCCCCAATATATGTTCTTAGTGCTTTTGACACAAATTAGTTGGCCATAAATCCATGTGTTTATTTATGGGTCCTCTATTTCGTTCCATTGAGCTATGTGTCTGTTTTTATACCAATATCATATTGTTTTGGTTACCATAGCCTTGCAGTATATTTTGAAGTCAGGTAGTGTGATGCCTCCAGTTTTGTTATTTTTGCTCAGAATTGCTGTGGCTATCTGGGCTCTTTTTGGATCCATATAAATTTTAGAATTGTTTTTCCTATTTCTGTTAAAAATGTCATTGGCATTTTGATAGGGATTGCATTTAATCTATAGATTGCTTTGTGTAGTATGGTCATTTTAATAATAATGATTCTTCCAACCCATGAGCATGGACTGTCTTTTAATTTGTTTGTGTCCTATTTATTTATTATTTTTTAATCAGTGTTTTGTAGGTTTTCTTGTAGAGGTCTTTTACCTCTTTGGTTAAATTTATTCCTAGGCATTGTTTGGTAGTTATTTTAAATCAGACTGCCTTCCTGACATCTTTTTCAGCTAGTTTGTTATTGGTGTATAGAATCCTACTGATTTTTGTATGTTGAGTATGCTGATTTTATATCCTGCAACTTAACTGAATTTATTGATTAGATCAAAGAGGTTTTGGTGGATTCTTTAAGATTTTCCAAGTATAATAAAATTATGTCATCTGCAAAGATGAGCAATTTGACTTTCTCTTTTCCAGTTTGGATGATTTTTCTTTCTTTCTGTTGCCTTATTGCTCTGGCTAGGACTTCTAGTACTATGATGAATAGGAGTGGTGAAAGTGAACATTCTTGCCTAGTTCCAGTTCTTAAAGAAAAGGCTTTCAACTTTTCCCCATACGGTATGACGTTAACTATGGGTTTGTCACATATGGTCTTTATTATGTTTCTATGCCTACTTTGTTGAGAGTTTTTATCACGAGGAGGTTTGAATTTTAACAAATGCGTTTTATGCATCTAAGATGATCATTTTTTTTCTCCTTCATTTTGTTGATAACGTTTATTGATTTTTCTCTCAACATAATGATTTTGAGGTCCATCTGTGTTCTTAAGTTTAACAGGACAGTAGTACATTTCTTTCTGCTATTGAGGACATTCATATAGAAGGCTTTATGTGCACAGGCATTTTGATTTCTCTTTTGTAGATGCTGAGGAATGGAATTACTGGGTCCTATGGTAGATATATACTTAACTTAAAAAAACAACAACTGCCGAACTGTTTTCCAAAGTGGTTGTATCATTTTACATTCCCAGCAGTAATGTATGGGGTGCAGTTTTGTCACATCGTTGCTAACATTTGGCATCATCACACTTTTTGATTACAGTCATTTTTAATGGATGTTTAATGGTATTCATTGTGGTTTAAATTTGTATTAGTCTAGTAACTAACGATGTTAAACATTTTTTCCATGTGCTTAGCCATTTATATATCTTTAATAAAATGTCTGTTCAACTGTTTTTCTCTTTTAAAATTGGGTTGTCTGTCTTCTTCTTATTTAGCTGCTAAAGTTCTTTATATATTCCAAGTGAAAGTCCTTTATCAGCTATAGCATTTGCAAATATTATCTGTCTATTTGTGGCTTGGCTCTTCATTTCATTAATGGTGTTTTTTGGAGAACAAAAGTTTTCAATTTTGATGAGGTCAAATTTATCAATTTTTAAAAATGTGTTTTACTTTTCATGTTATATTTATGAAAGCTTTATCTACCTTAAGGTCACAAAAATTTGCCCCTATATTTTCTTTATAAAGTTTTAGTTTTAATTATTACATTTAGAACTGAAATTCATTTTAAATTAATTTTTGTGTATGGTGCTAGGTAAAGGTATAAGTTCTTTCTCTTCCTCCTCCTTTTCTTCCAAAAGATAAAAGTTCCTTTTTTACATATGGATAGCCAATTGTTTAGCACCGTTTGTTGACAAGATTGTCTTTCCTTTTTGAATTGTCTTATTTACCATAAATGTGAAGGTTTATATCAAGACTCTATTCTTTTCTACTGATTCATTTGTCAATGAAGTATTGGCATCATTTTGCCAATACCGTATTGACTTGATTACCATAACTTTAAAAGTTTTGAAATCAGGTAGTTTCAGTTCCCCAACTTTGTTCCACTTGTTCAAAGTTGTTGCATCTAATCTTGGTTCTTTATATTCGTACCTAAATTAAGATAGTTAATTTCTACAAGAGTTCTTGTGGGGATTTTGATAGGGGATACATTATTTATAGATTAATTTGGGAGCGTCGCCATCTTAGCAATATCAAGTTTTCCAATCTATGGAAATGACATATCTCTTCATTTATTTAGGTCTATTAAAAATTTTTTAGCCAGATTTTTGGTTTTCAGAAGTTCTGCTTCTTTTATTAAATATACTTCTAAGTACTTTATTCTTTTTGATGTTATTAATAGAATTTTCATATTTTTAGAATTGCTGTATAAGACACAATTGTTTTTTGTATATCTTGTATAAAAACTTGTATCCTGTGACCTTCCAAAACTTGCCAGTTAGTTCAAGCATATTTAAAAAATACGTTTCTTAGGATTTTCTATACAAAATTGTGTTTTGTATAGAACAAACAAAATTGTATAAGTAAGGTAATTTTACTTCTTCCATTCCAACGAGACTTTTAATTTATTTTTCTTGCCTAACTGTACTGGCTAGAACCTTCAATACACCTTTAAATAGAAGTGGTCAGAGTAAACATTCTTGCCACATTCCTGATCTCAGAGGGCAAAGCATTCAGTCTTTCGCCATAAAGTATGATTTAACTGTAGGTTCTTCATAGATAACTTTCGTAGGGTTGTGGAAACATCCTATTCCTATTTTGTTTAAAGTATTTCTTTTTCCTTTTTAATTATTATGAGTGTTGAGTTCTGTCTAATAATTTTTTGTGTCAATTTAAATAATCATGTTTTTTTTTCTTTATTTTATTAGTATGGCACATTACATTAATCGATCTTTGGATCTTAAGCCAATCTTTTCTTGGTTACTCCTTTAGTGTATAACTTTTTGTGTGTGTGTTGCTGGATTTGATGTGCTAATATTTTCTGAAGAATTTTTGCATCTATTGTCACGTGGGCTATTGATCTGTAGTTGACTCTTTTGTGATGTCTTTGGCTTTGGAATTAGGGCAATACTGGCCTCATAAAACAAGTTGAGAAGTTCTTTATTTTCTGAAAGGATTGATACTGTTTCTTCCTTGAATATTTTTAGAATTTAATCAGTGTTACCTGAAGTTTGTTGTGTGTGTGGTTGAGTGTTGAGAAGATTTTAAAATTCCCTTTTCATGTTATTTCTTTGATATATGTGGATTCATATATTCTATTTCTTCTGAAGACAGTTTTGGTAATTTGTGTTCTTCTAGGAAATTGTCTATTTTATGTACTTTGTCTAATCTGTTGGAATAACATTGTTCTCTTATAATCCTTTTTATTTCTGTCATGTCTATAATGATCTCTCATTTTTTATTCCAATTTTAGTAATTTGTGTCTTCTGTCTTATTTTTCCGCTCTAGTTAAGGGTTTATAAGTTTGGCTGATTTTTTTCAAAGAACGAACTTCTGGTTTTATTGATTATTTCCTCTTCTCTTTCCTATTTTATTGATTTCTATTTTGATAATTAATATTTTCTTTTCTGTGTGTTATTTCATTTATTGTTAGTTGATATTTCTTTTCAGCCTGAAAGACTTTCTTTGGTATTTCATATAGGACAGGTCTGTTAGCAATAACTTATATCAGTTATTTTACCTTGGGATATCTTTATTTTGTTATAATTTTGAAGGATAGCTTTATTGGCTATAAAGATTTTTGTTGATTTTCTTTTCTTTCAGGAATTTGAATATGTCATTTTAATGGCTCCTGACCTACATTATTTCTAATGATGTATGTTGTTAATTAAGTTGTTGATCCTGTGTACATGATAAAGTGTTTTTCTTTTACTGCACGGCTTTAAAGATCTTTAAAGATTTTTTTCTTTGTCTTTTGATGATTTTCAAAAATTTAAATATAATGTTTCTAGGTGTGGATCTCTTTTGTATTTTTTCCATTCAAAACTTTTTGAGTTTCTTAAATATGTAAATTAATGATTTTTTTTTCAAATTTGGGAAATTTTCAGCCATTATTTCTTCACATACTTTCCTGTCTTTTTTTTTTGTCTTTTTAAAATTCCCATTACACATATATTAATAGGCTTGATGTTGTTTCACAGATCTCTGAGACTCTGTTCATTTTTCTTTAGGCTTTTGAACAGGACAGAGAAGTTCCTTGGACTGGATAGTTTCTATTGATCTATCTTTTAGTTTACTGATTCTTTCTTCTGCCATTTCAAATATGCTGCTGAGCTTAATGAATTTTTCATTTCAGTTATTGTACTTTTCAACTCCAGAATTTTTATTTGGTTCTTTTTTATAGCTTCTACTTTTCTTTCGAGATTCTCTATTTGTTGAGTCATTGTTATGTTTTACTTTAATTCTTTGAACACAGATTCTTTAAGTTCTTTGAATGTATTTATTATAGCTGCTTTGAAAGTTTTGTCAGAATCATTTTTTTTGCCATTTATTTGCCATTTATTAATAGTAAACTGCAGCCTATTTTCTCTTTTTGTTCTAAATATAATTTAAGAGTACTTTGTTAACATTATCATTTTCAGGCTTCTCTCTAAGCATTAAAAATTTTAATACCTTTTTACTAAAAAGATCTATTTTTTTCTCTGTCCCTGTCTATGTGTCCTCTCCCCCATCTTTTAAAAATTGAATGTCACCAAAAATCTGATCTCTTTCCTGTGCAGCTCTTATAGCCTGTATCCACAAGGATTCCTTATATTCTAAGAAACGGACAACCCAACTCAGACTTATTTAAATAATAAGGCAAACTCATCAGCTTATGTAAGTAACATGTGTTGAGGTAAAGCTTCAGATACAGCTTTAAACTAGGACTTTTCTTTCTCTCTGTATCTTGGCTCTATTTATTTAATGTCATTTCTAAGTCTCAAGAAAGCTTTCCCCTCATAGTTGGAATATGGTTTCCAGTAAATCCTGCCTCTACATTCTTCCCTATTCATGTAGTTATTTATACAGAGGAAAGAAAAAGTCTCTTCTGATTGCTTTGCAGAAGAATAAAGAAGAGTTTCTTAGGCAAAAATCTTAGAAAACAATGTTTAAAGTCTTATTTCTTTTACTTGAGCTAATGCTCACCTGTAAACCAATCTGTGTGACCAGAGACTATGACGGGCTCACCATAGAATTTGGAAATCTTAATTCACTGGTCCATGAATGAAAGAAGAGATGAATTCCACAACTGAAAACAAAGGTATATATATATATATATACACACTGAGTTCTCTGTGGAGAACTCGGACCAATATACCTTTGTTTTCAGTTGTGGAATTCATCTCTTCCTTCATTCATAGACCAGTGAATTAAGATTCCCAAATTCCATGGTGAGCCCTTCATAGTTCCCTGGTCACACAGATTGGTTTACAAGTGAACATTAGCTTAAGTAGAAGAAATAATACTTTAAAAAAATTTTTTATATATATGTATATAAAACATATATGAGTTTATTAGGGAGAATTGGTTCACATGATTACAAAGCGAAGTCCCATGTTATGCTGTCTGCAAGCCTTGGAAACAGAGAAGCCAGTAGCATGGTTCAGTACAACTCTATAAGCCTTAAAACCAGGGAAGCCAACAGTGTGGCCCTCGGTCTGAGACTGTGGCCCTGGGATGCTGCTGGTGCAAGTCCCAGAGTCCAAAGGCTGAAGAACCTGGAATCTGATGTCAAACGTCAGCTAAGTGTCTAGTGTGGTATGAGAAGTGAGAGAGCAAGCAAACTCAGCAAGCAAGCTACTTATCCACTTTCTTTCGCTTGCTTTGTTCTAGCTGTACTGGCAGCTAGTTGGATGGTGCCCACCCACAGTGAGGGTGAGTCTTCATCTCCTAGTTCACTGACCCAATGTCAGTCCCTTCTGGAAACACACTCACAGACACACATAGGAACAATGCTTCATCAGCCATCTAGACATCCCTCAATCAAGTCAAGTTGATACCTAATATTACCCTTCACAATATTTATTTTTGACATGAGAAGGATGGAATGGATACTGAAGAGGAAACCAACAAATATCCCTTGTGATCTTCTTCCCATGTATTTTTCATTAGGATGAGGGGTTCACTTTGAAAGTCTTGCCAATTCTCTTCTGTTATCTTCTTTTTTTATAGTCTCCAAGTTACCCCCACTGAAGATCAAGCAATGGAATTGTTTGTTTTTTCTGGGACTTATATCTACCTCCCTTAAAACACGGAGTGTTTTTGTTGTTTTGTCTAACCTTCCTGCCTTTCTCTATCATGGACTCTGAGTTACACTTCACCCAGTTCTTATGGATTACAATTCAATTCTCTTTTACAATGACAACAGATGGACTCTTTGTCTTGTCACTAGCTCTATGTTCTGAGAAAGGAAGTTGTCAGCAAGGTGAGCTAGAACTTACAGAATCATTGCTTCTCAGTTGAGAGAACTTACAGTAAATGTCCTTATATAGTCTCCCATCACTATTTTTTCTTACCTCTTTGTTAGTTTTATCATCTTCAAAATACAATACTCTCTGTTCTTTCTGTGTTGCATGTAGTTTATTGTGTTTTCCAAGTTGAAGCCATTGTCCATGGCAGTCCTCAGAACTGGTCAAGAATGGGACTAGGGTTCCCAGAGATTGGTTGCACCCTGTGGTCAAGTAGGACTGTGTGTGTGTGTGTGTGTGTGTGTGTGTGTGTGTGTTTCTGCATGCCTCTTTTAAAAGCTGGAGTGGTTATCAGTCTGTCAGTTCAAAGAAGAGACATTTTTGGAAGTGAGATGCTTAGTCAGTATCTAAGAAGTTGCAGGAAGAATAGATAGCAAGGCTGAAGGAAAAGCCTGAAGGACTGAAAGATAGGCTTAAGGTGGTCTGAAGGACAAAGGAGGAGAAGGAACCAATGGAAATAGTAGGACACAGATGAGGTATGGATAGATGGATGTCAATTAAGCTCAGAAATTAGTTATGATTCTGAATCATTCATTGAGGGTCATTTAGACAACAAATGCTTATTGAAAATTTAATAATAATACTATTGATTGAGCTCTTACTTTGTGCCATGTACTTCACGGAGCACTTTATTTAATCCCTACAGTGGCCTTGTGTATCCCCCACTTTATGAAAAGAAAAACAGAGGCGTAGAGATCTCAAATAGACATTTTCCCAGATCTCAGGTTGTAAGCCAGGGTTCAAGCAAAGGGCTTCTAACTGTAGAGCACATTCTCCTAGTCACTGTATTGTACCATGTGCTAGTCTTTGAGCTATGGTGGTACCAAGAGGTTGGTACTAAGCCATTTGTGAGAAATCTGCCCCCATGATCCAATCACCTTCCATCAGCCTCTACCTCCAAGAATGGAGATTACAATTCCACATGAGATTTGGGCGGGGACACGGGTTAAACCATATTAGTCCTGTAGGCAAGAGAGTGCCCTGAAGACTTTAAAGTAAGAGAAGAACATGACTATATCGGTGTTGTTAGGAACCCTAGTGGTAACACTGAGATTCGAGATGAGCACACCAATTAAGAAACTTTAAATATATGAAAAATGATGAGCATCTAAATTCAGAGCATCTCAATGACACTGAAAGTGAGGCATTAGATTACAGAAGGTTTATTTGTTTTTGTTTATTTCTCTTTTTTTGATTTAGGTGATAGAACTGGTGCTGATTCAATATAAAAGAAAAAAACAAGGCAAAAATGAATGTGATTTAGTAGATTTTTATTTTGCTTTGTAAGTTTTATTCTAAGAATGCTTACTATTTAATTACTTGACTTTTTTCAGAGTATTTAAAAATTAATTTTATATTTGAATAATATCTATTCAATGTCATGAACTGCTCCATTTACAAATTTTGATTATACCTTTCTGAGGCTGCTAAGATGTTTGTTTAATCGCTTCACTAACCAGTACCTGCTCACATCTTAGTAGCAACATTCGCCATTAGACACTTCTAGATTGCAAGCACCTTGAGGACAGGAACCATACATTATTTATATATTTTTTCAGCCATTTTTCTTTTTATTTACAGTTCGTGTTCAATGCAAATCAATTCTCTAACATAAGAAGTTACTATGAATCAAAGCATAAATCTACAAATACAACATACAATCCAAAGTAGGCGTACAGCATTCTGGAATGAAGCAAAGAGGGTTCATTCACACGCACGGTAGCTTCAGATCTGTTCAATCTGTTTGTTCCCATGTAGTTTTCTAAAGATGGAAAAAAATGACCTTGGTCATCAAGACTATTGTGGCCACATTAGATTACTGGAACATCTAAGCATCAGTGTGTGACTATGTGGACAAAAGACTTTGGGGAGTGTCTGTTTTTAAAAAGGTTTCTGTGTGTCGAGGCAGTTGTAAAAGACTTACTGCAGAATCAAGCCAACTTTTAGGCTTAGGACTGGGTTCTAACTATCTAAAAATATTGACTAATAACAAAAAGTGTTCCAAATGTGGCTATTCTGATCCATAGTTGCTGTTGTTTTTTAAAAGTATATACAGAAAGAGTGCAAAAGTTTTTGTGAATTTAATGCAAATTAGCTTCCAGTCTTCACTTCCCAAATACTCGACTTACAGTTTTGGCTCCTTTACATTTTTGCCTTCTTAATTTCAAGATTTGTAATTTTACCTTCAAAACAGATCTTTTTTTTATATATATTGTAAAAAGTATTCAACATATGCAGAAATAAAAAGCATTTTGAAATTAGTCACAGTCAATGCAATTCTACTCTTTGGAATCAGTTTAGTTAAATGAATGTGGTGCTCTTGTTGAATGGAACTAGGTGATAGGAAATGCCTACCATTTGACTCTACCTCAATAATCAAGAGTTACTCAGAATGCTTGGACCTGAGAGCAGATTCTAATTCATCATTGCCCTGGCACATGTCAATTACTATGTAAAAGGCCAAATGCGAGGTCAAATCCAAAGCCTCAAGAGGAAAGTGAGTTTAGTTTCCAAGAGAACAGTGATAGCTCAACAACATAAAACTTCATCTAGCGTATTTTGGCATTAAATTAGTGCTATCAAAACAATACGTTGAGGCTTTACAGTAACACCTGGAAGTTCCTTCTAATGTACATATAAATAGAATCGTGGAAGCTTTTTACATGATCTGTTTTATGGCCTTATAGAATTAATGAATCAAATGAAAACTGAATCTCCATTCCACAATCACATCCTTTTTTCTATTCTTAATGTAAGGCCAGTTGCCTCGCCAGGAGATCGGACATGCCCATTCCTCCCAGCGTCTGGGAATTACGTCGCCACTCCGCGATCAACATTTAACTCCTCCACATAGCCTCCCCAACACCCACCCCTGAAGCAAACTCTGCACCCGACACCTAGCCCGCCGCTGGAAACCCCCGCCCAAAAATTTTCGAAAAGCCCCAACAAACCTTGCCCGATAGCACTTTCCTGCCCAATAGCACTTTCTTGCCTGATAGCACTTTCTTGCCTGATAGCACTTTCTTGCCCAATAAGCACTTTGCCCCGTCAAGGTCATTTTTCCCTGAGGCGGCCCGCTCACCAAAAATCCCGCCTGCCCACTAGTAGTAGCTTGCCTCGTCCACGTCCTGTGTTCCAATATCCAATCAAGTGCCTTATGCTTTGTCTCCTCAGTTCCCAATGAAACGCCTTCACTCCCATAAAACCCCTTGCCCTAAAAAGTTAGGCGCGACTTCTCTGGCCCCCTCCCGGACCATAGAACCTTGCCTGGTAGCTGAATAAATTGTTTTTTTTTTTTTCATTTTCTTATACTAGTCTCAGTTTCCTCATTTTAAACTCGGCAATAACCCTTACACTTATTTTCAAGGTAGTATTAAGTGTCCATATTTCTTAAGCCATATTCAAGGAAATCATGTCTTAACTATTTTGGATGTTTCCTCTCCTTCATCTTGTACATGAAACTCCAGCAGATTTAATACTGGCATCTAGCATCTAGTCAGACCTCTCACATGTTCTTCCAACCAATCAAATTTGGGGTTCTAGACATTTTCTGTGTCAATAAAAGGTGTGCAATTAGTAGACTGAATGAAGACCTGTTTTTCCTTGCCACATTGGACTTCCAGATGCCGTTTGGATTGGCTTTAGAAGATGGGGAAGTACAGATGTTTCTTAGCCTAAGTCTCTTAACAGTAGAGACGTAGAAGAGAGAGTGAGACCAGGAACAGACTGGTCTGTTCCACCAACTGCCTTGGTGGTGGCATTAACTGAATTTGGGGCAGCCGAAGTACTCTGGGAGGAGTTACTTGAAACAGTTACAATAGCTGTTTGATTGGAATAAATCTATGTGGGTAGGAGCAGTGGCAGCAGCAGCAGCCCCAGCCTGAGCCTGGCCACAATTACTCTGCCATGTCCCCTCCACTGGTGCACGACACGTCTCGCTAGGTGCTGGGTGCTTGGAGAACCACTGGCTCCGGGCGGACGCAGGCAAGGTCCATTATTTATAATTTTATATTATTTGTAGCACTTAGCATGGTGTTAGACCCATAGTAGATGTTTAATAAACATTCAATGAATGACTGATTTACCTACTTAATTATGTGAAAGTCTTAACTGAAAATACCAAGATTAAAAAAACCCCACAAATATAAAATTTAAGTATAGATGTCACATCTCACAAAGACTTTCATCTTTGATTTTATCTTCTCAAATAACATTTATATCATACCTAATCTGTTGCCAAACATATCATAGGCAATTCAGATACAAATGAAATAAAAAGGATCCCTTTGCTTTAGAAGCATGGCATTTAGTTAGAGAAACAAGACATGTCCTTAGGTGAAGCTCCTAAATGACAAAACAGAACAAATCCTACTACACACTAAAGGATCTCTAATGGGAAAGATCATCGCGAGATGGTTTCTTAGGAATACATTTTGCAAAAAGTTGGAATTTTATGATATATTTATTAAATTAAGTTTAAACATGTAAGACAGGTTTTCCATTTTATTTTAAAGTAAAACAGTCTCAGGTGAGGGAAACAAGTGAGCAAACGTTCACAGAAGGTTAAAAAGAGGAAGAGTGTCAGAGGCCAAATTTTATATTCAGAAGAACTGACTCTTCATAGTGAGAACTATTTGAGAGCTATGCATTTAAAAGCTACCACTAAAAAATAGGTGTGTATTGTCTTTAATGACTCATCGTGTGTTTACAATCATCATGGCAGTCACTGAGGGCAGCTGCAATTTGCATCTCAGAAACACGGAATGTCCTTAAAGGAAAAATCACTGAAACACATCATTTAAGAGCTTCCTGGAAGGGAACGTCTAATTCACTCAGTGGGTTTTAGGTAAATGGAAGCTTACTCAATGAACATTTAAAACTAATAAATAGTTTTCTAGTACTTGTAATGTGTTATTAATAATCTCAGAATACTTTATCACACATTCTATGGATCAAAATTGGCACATGGTGTACACTAGCCTTGGAAAAATGGTTTAGTAAGAACAATTGCATTTGCTTTAGGGTATGTTCAAGTAGTAGCTATGCAAGTTAGTTCACTTCTTACAGTTTATTTCTTTATCTTTATAGTGGACTACTGATAATATAAACCTCTTTTCCTCAGTTTTTCCAAAGCCAAATACACAACTTTTTCTCTACTTTATTCAATGGCCTCACTCCAAATAATTGGATTGTTGTTAGTCATTTGGAGCAGAAATGTGTTTTATTCTTAAGTGTTGTACACTGCTTAGGTAAAAACTGATAAATACCTGTACTGACCAATTAACCAAAAAGCCTCCTCTCTTCTACCCTTTCTCAGTGGAGGCTACAGCTGTACGCAGGTAACCATTCTTCTGGACGTTGTTTTAAAATGGCTTGTTCTCTTTGTAGAAAGTAGATCATTTCAAAACAAGGTGACCGTTACTGAAATTATGTAAGGGCTCTCTATTTTATGTCTGATGTATTTGTTAATATTTAGAAATAATTCCTATTCCATTTCTGAAAAGTACGGCAAGCTTCTAATTACAGTACAGAATACTTTTATTAAAAATAAACTAAAAATCAGTGGATGGTAGCAGTGAGCTTGATAGCAGTAATTTGGTAGGACATTTGGATTGAAATGCCCTAGTTTCTTAACATTCAAGGAGAGAGTTCAAATCTGCTTATCTTCTGATCAGCACAAGTAAACAGAAATATAGGACATTGTAAAATTGGTCAGTGGTATATTTGAAATCTTGAGTGGGCTGAAGGGTCCAAGCTAGAAGAAGCAGGAATTTCCTAGTCAGTCTTTCCTATTTTATTGTGATCACTCACCCCGGGGAAAGGGACACTGGCCCGAAGGTTGCGCATGCCATGCAGTTTTGTTTGTTTTTTTTTTTTTTTTTTTGCTTTTGAGCCAGAATTTTGTTCTTGTTGCCCAGGCTGGAGCACAATCTTGGCTCACCGCAGCCTTCACCTCCCGGGTTCAAGCAGTTCTCCTGCCTCAGCCTCCCGAGTAGCTGGGATTACAGGCATGTGCCACCGTGCCCAGCTAATTTTTTAAGTATTTTTAGTAGAGACAGGGTTTCTTCGTATTGGTCAGGCTGGTCTTGAACTCCCAACCTCAGGTGATCTGCCTACCTCGGCCTCCCAAAGTGCTGGGATTACAGGTGAGCCATGCAGTTTTTACACAGACTTTTTTTTTTGTTTCACGCTCCTATTTAACTAGGTTCCTAATTTTCTTATATCTAGATCAGAATCGTAAAAAATGAGCTTCATGCTCACTAGGATGGACTAGATCAGATATATCTTGTTGCTATTTAGAAGGCTCCAAAATAAAGATATCGAAAAATGCTTAAAATTGGGTTTGTTGCTCTAGAGATAAAGCCAAGCTTCTGAAGATTATTCTCAGTGACTACAGTTCTGGCAGCAGAGCAGCAAAAGGGAAAGGTAATTAGTCTTGGAACTTTGCTTTTTGTTTTTTCCTTTTATTTTAGTTGGCATGTAGTAATTGTACATATTTATAGGATACAGAGTAATATTTCAATACAAGTATGCAATGTGCAATGATAAATCAGGGTAATTAAGATATCCATCACCTCAAACATTTATCATTATTTGTGTGGGGAATATTCAAAATCCTCTCTTCTAGCTCTTTGAATAACTGATAAATTATTATTAACTATATTCACATATAGTTCTCATAGTACTATAGAGCACTATAATTTATTCCTCCTATCTAAGCTGTAATTTTTTTTATTATACTTTAAGTTCTGGGGTACATGTGCAAATCGTGCAAGATTGTTACATAGGTATACACATGCCATGATGGTTTGCTACATCCATCCCCCCATCACCTACATTAGGTATTTTCTTAATGTTATCCCTCTCCAATCCTCCCACACCCTGCTGTCCCTCCCCTAGTCTCCCCGCCATCCCACAGGCCCCATTGTATGATGTTCCCCTTCCTGTATCCTTGTGAAACTTTGCTTTTTAAAACTTGGCTTTAAGTGAGGACACCAGCAGCAGATAGCAATATTTAAATGTGTTGAAATAAAGCTTGGAAATCATGTTAATTTTCAATGGGAATCCAAGAAATAGTCTTCTTATGATTTCTGTTTATAGGAAGAAAAATTTTACTGGTCTTCAGCTCAAATACAAAAGTAGCTATGAATGCCAGGTTACTGGGTATTAAAGGAACTAGGTATGAAATTGGGATGTGTATGAGTCTGTTCTCATGCTGCTAATAAAGACATACCCAAGACTGGGTAACTCACAAAGGAAACAGGTTTAATTGACTCACAGTTCAGCGTGGCTGAGGAGGCCTCACAGTCATGCCAGAAAGCAAAGGAAGAGCAAGACACATCTTACATGGTGACAGGCAAGAGAGTATGTGCAGGGAAACTCCCCTTTATAAAACCATCAGATCTCATGAGATTCATTCAATACCATGAGAACAGCATGGGAAAAACCCACACCCATGATTCCATTACCTCCCACTGGGCCCTTACCATGACATGTGGAAATTATAGCAGCCATATTTCAAAATGAGATTTGGGTGGGGACACAGCCAAACCATATCAGGAGGGATATGAATTTGGACGTATCAAAAATATTTGTCTAACTTGGAATCATCTATTTCTGTCTGCTAGTAAGTCGTTTATGTCCTTTTGAACAAAGCAACTTAAGGCAATTGAGCTATAAAAAATGATTATTTCAATAGACTATACCCTAAAGGATCTAAATTATGGGTGGTATGAGGAGAGAGCTGGCTAGTAAAAAAATTAAATAAATGAAAAGAAGAAAAGCCATCTTTCCTTTAATTGTTCAGTTTAATTTAGTTGACCTTAATGGGAAAAGTGGAACTTCTAGGGATTGTTAAAGTTATCCTACTTCCTCTTTTCCCCAAATTGACTTACGGCATTTGAACAATAGTTCAGACATCTCAGTCCATGAATTTAAGTGAAGTGTCTCCAAGAGGGTGGATTGCAATTGTGTTTTTAAGAGTCTGAGTGAGCCTAAGAAAGTCTGATTCACATGACAAAGAAACCTCACTGGGAGACACAGATGAGTTGAATGATCTGGTTTTGAACATCTAGGAGTTAACTGTACAATAATGGTAATGCTGTGACTTTGGTTGGTTGTTGGTTGGTTTAGTGATACTGGAACATAATTCATTCAACCGTAATTTCAGTAGAATTTCATTAAGTCCTTAGTAATGTTCTCATTCATGGTTCTGAGGACATACTCCTAGGTACAAAGATAACATTTGAATTTTAGAAATGGTTGAAGATACATTGACTATAGAATCTGAAAATCAACAGGAGAGGCTGATGTAATTTGACCTGGACTTGGGAAGGTTGAAGCTAGTATAATATGTAAACTTTTAGCCTTGAGCACTTCTAGTAACTCAGATAGGTCTACAGGTTTCTCTTCTTGGGTCCTAGGTTTTCTACATTCTATTTGCTGCCTTTTGCTGCCTTGAGCACAATTATCCTGGACTTAGTTCATTTCAGTGATGACTATAGGTCACCTCATCTAAGAGGATCACTTCCCTGCCCAGCAGTATATTAGGCAATGTGGGAGTAGAAACATGAATAGAATCCAGTCTTTAAAATATTCCTAAAGGAATTTACAGTGTGACAGTGGAGTAAGAAAATATATGTAACGAATCTCTTTAATACAAACTAGAAAACATGGTAGAGGAAGTGAACTGTGAGCCTACATTGGCAAAGAAAAGGTGTTATGGCCAAGAGAACACAAGGAATAAAGGTATAGAGATATACGTCTCAAGAACAGAGTAAACAGTATAGTAACTTTCTTACCTGTTATACACAACATACTTCTCTGCCTTACTTGGTTTAGCACAGATAGAATTACCTAATCATACCTATTATATTACAGTATAGTACTCTACCTTACAATGGCAACTGACAGTACTTTAGCTTATCCAAGTATTAAACTACAGTCCCCTATCATACCCTCTGCATGACAGTGCAGTCCCCTATCTTACCCACTCCATCACAGTACTGTCCCTATCTCACCCGCTCCATCACAGTACTGTCCCCTATCTCACCCACTCATCACAGTGCAGTCCCCTATCTCACCCACTCATCACAGTGCAGTCCCCTATCTCACCCACTCCATCACAGTACAGTCCCCTATCTCACCCACCCATCACAGTACAGTCCCCTATCTCACCCATTCATCACAGTGCAGTCCCCTATCTCACCCATTCATCAGAGTACAGTCCCCTATCTCACCCATTCATCACAGTGCAGTCCCCTATCTCACCCATTCATCAGAGTACAGTCCCCTATCTCACCTACTCATCACAGTACAGTCCCCTATCTCACCTACTCATCACAGTACAGTCCCCTATCTCACCCACTCATCACAGTACAGTCCCCTATCTCACCCACCCATCACAGTGCAGTCCCCTATCTCACCCACCCATCACAGTACATTCCCCTATCTCACCCATTCATCACAGTACAGTCCCCTATCTCACCCACTCATCACAGTACAGTCCCCTATCTCACCTACTCATCACAGTACAGTCCCTATCTCACCCACTCCATCACAGTACAGTCCCCTATCTCACCCACCCATCACAGTACATTCCCCTATCTCACCCACCCATCACAGTGCAGTCCCCTATCTCACCCACCCATCACAGTACATTCCCCTATCTCACCCATTCATCACAGTACAGTCCCCTATCTCACCCACTCATCACAGTACAGTCCCCTATCTCACCCACTCCATCACAGTACAGTCCCCTATCTCACCCACCCATCACAGTGCAGTCCCCTATCTCACCCATTCATCACAGTACAGTCCCCTATCTCACCCACCCATCACAGTGCAGTCCCCTATCTCACCCATTCATCACAGTACAGTCCCCTATCTCACCCACTCATCACAGTACAGTCCCCCATCTCACCTACTCATCACAGTACAGTCCCCTATCTCACCCATTCATCACAGTACAGTCCCCTATCTCACCCACCCATCACAGTGCAGTCCCCTATCTCACCCATTCATCACAGTACTGTCCCCTATCTCACCCACTCCATTATAGTACAGTCCTCTGTCTTACCCACTCATCACAGTACAGTCTGCTGTCTAACCCAATCATCACCTGTATAGTCCCCATCTTACCCACTCATCACAGTACAGTCTGCTGTCTAACCCAATCATCACCTGTACAGTCCTCCATCTTACCCACTCATCACAGTACAGTCTGCTATCTAACTCACTCCATCACAGTACAGTCCACTATCTTATCCTCTGCATCACAACATAGTCCCCTAGCTTACCTCCTGCATCATAGTGCAGTTCTCTAATCTTACGTACGGCATGAGATCGCAGTCCCCATCTCACCTACTGTATCACAGTACAGTTCCCTCTTACGTACTGCATCGCAGTGCAGTCCCCTATCTTTCTCAGTGTCCCCCCAATACAGTACAACAGACTGTACTGGTGTGATTGTAGTGTAGTCTGTTGTACTGTACTGGGAGGCATCGAGTAAGATGCCTATACTGTGAGACAGCAGAAAAAATAGAGTACTGGACAGCACCTAGCATGGTGTTGCCCACAGCAGATGTTTAATAAATACGGTAGTGTCCTCTACTCTATTTTTCCTGCTGTCTCACAGTATAGACGTATTTAGAAGTGGGAAGGTATGGGAAAACAGGAAAGTCAGCTTGGAATCTAAGTGTATTCCTAAGCTATTTCAGATTATCTTTCTAACCTCATCTCCTACTTCTTCATTTATTTATTCACCAAACTTCTATCACGTGGGTTATGAGCAGGTGCTGTGCTAGGAACTGATCATACACTTATCAGAAAAAAAGAACCGTTTCTGACTGATAGAGCTCATATACAAATGGAGGAGGGTTAGACATTAATCAAATTATAGCACAAATAAATATATAATTTCTGACTTTGATATTTTAATGTTTTACTTCATTTCAGATGAAAACACACAAGAAACTCTCTGAAGGTGAAAGGAACTCCGACTCAGTCTGGAGTGCCACGAAGTGGAATGGGGACAGGGAGATGATCAGAGAAAGTTTCCTTATGGAAGTGATGCTTGAGTTAAAATTTAATGGATACGTAGGAATAAGAAAATAAATGGGCAGGGGTGGGACAGTATTCTAGGGAGACAGAGCAGTGACTATGAACCGTCTAAGGCTGGGGGCAAGAGCATCACAGATTTCAGTAAGTAAAAGAAGGATTGAGTATAGAGCTACAAGTGGGACAGAAAGGGACACGAGACAGGCTGGAGGAGAAGCAGGGGCACAATCAAGCAAGATCTTGCTAAGGATTTTAGCTTACCCCAAGACCAACAGGGAGCCTTTGAAGAGTTTAGGTGAGAGATTAACAAATAAGATGTGCATTTAAAAATATTATTTTACTACACTATAGGGAATGCACTGGGTCAGAAGGAGAATGGGGAAACCAATTTGAGGCTACTGCAGAAATCCAGGGAGGAGAGGCAGACTTGACAGCAGTGGTGGAAATAATCAGAGGTGGACTGATATGAAAGAGCAAAAACATGGTATCTTGAAATACATTGGCTATTGGAGGTAGGAAGATTGAGGTTCTTCTGGCTTGTTGAACTGAAAGAATGACGGTGACGTCCCAGGGACAGGAAACTGCAGGAGGGCCGGGGTTGGATCTGTGGCTTTGGAGAGAGGAATGTAGGCGTGTTGATTGGAGGAGAGATTCAAGTGGAGTTGTCAAGTGACAAAATGTATATATGTGTGCCTGGAACTTCAAGCAAAGGTACATGCTTTGCAGTCATCACATGTATCCAAAATAATGGCACTGGATAAGGTTAGTTAGTGAAATAGCATACCAAGAAAGGAGCCAATGATTAAATTTTGGTGAACTCCAATAATTCACACCCTTGAGATGTGAATCGGCTTGTAAATGTGATTGAGAAGGGGCTTCCAGAGAGGAGCATAACTAGGAGAATCTGAGGCGTTATGGAAATCAAAAAAGATAGTGCTTCTAGAATGACGGCGTGGTCTGTGTGAATCTTTGAAAGGAGATATAGGTTTTCGAAAACTCACATCCATGGAACATTTTCTCCTCTGAATATTAGGTCCACAAAATCCCAGTGCCACCTAAGCATCTATCTCTCCACATAAATTCAGTTTGGAAATTTATGTAGTAATAAGCAACATTTATCTGAAGAAAATTTTATGTAATATTACTATTGAACTTTAAAGCAAAATAACCATTTTTATTGTAGTAGATACAAGAATGAATCTTTTTATCTGTTAATAATACCTTCTTATATAAGATAGATGTGACTTGAAGAGAAGATTCAAACTGAATTGAAAATATTTTATTATTCAAGAAAAAGTGTAGCTGGGTGCCATGGCACATGCCCGTAGTCCCGGTGACTTAGGAGCCTGGGGTATAAGGATTGCTTGAACCCAAAAGTTCCAGAGCAGCCTGGGCAACGTATAGAGACTCTGTCTCAAGAAAAGTGTAAATCAAATGGAGCACCACATGTTCTCACTTATAAGTGGGAGCTGAACAATGAGAACACATGGACGTAAGGAGGGGAACAACACACACTGTTGGGGGGCCTGTTGGGGGGTGGAGGAGGGAGGGGGCATCAGGATAAATAACTAATGCATGTGGGGCTTAATACCTAGGTGATGGGTTGATAGGGACAGCAAACCACCATGGCACATGTTTACCTCTGTACCAAACCTGCACATCCTGCACATGTGTCCCGGAACTTAAAATATTTAAAAAGTGTAACTCAGAAAACTTCTATTACCTTTATGATTATTAAAGGAATACAAATAGTGACTTTCTTATTAAAAAATACATTTGTCCAGTAAATTATTTTAGAGCACAAACATAACCTTAAACCCATCACTGTAAAAATATATAACAAACATCCCAGATAGACGAAAGACATCTCTATGAGATTACGTGACATGTTTTCTCTGACTGCCTCTGTTACTGTTTGGAATTTACACCTCGTGGTGGCCACAACATACAAATATGCATATGTATATTTTTCCCCGTTACCTTTGCCATGTAAGACTTTTGTCTTCTCTACAGAAATGGACACAGGGAGATTGATGTTCTCATCTATCCATCTCGCCATATAGTTTTTACAATGGTTTCTCAGTCGTTAATATATTTCTGTGGAATATGTGTAAATAGACATGAGCAAACTGTCTAAAAGTTATTCCGCTACTCAGTGAACCATGTAATCTGTTGGTTCAGAGACAACAGATAATAGAGTGAGATATTTGCGTTACCACCCACACACTCTGTGTAGCATCTGTACTCCAAAAGTCAATTTGTGTTCTGTTGGGGCATGTCTCATCACACTGTATTATCACACTGGGGATAAGAAATTTGGTTAATGACTATCTGACTCAGAAAAAAAGAGACTATTTAGTGAATTGAGTATCTTTGAGGTGGGAATTTCGAATTAGAATTTGGTTCTAGCCTTGGTTAATTTGATCCTCTCTCTGTGTTTCATCACTCTTTTTCTCTCTTTTAACAATGCAAGTTAGAAATAACCTTGTTAATTAACATCTATTTTTAGGTTGATGGCCTGACACAGCCAAGACAGAGTGGGAACATTCCAGGGCTACCACAGCACATGCAATAAAACTCCTTTCTAAAGAAAAGGTAGCTGTTGGAAATAAAAATGGAAAGTATCCCTTGTAGGTGGACTTAGAGAATATACCTATTTTGAATAGTCAGAATTAAGAAAACTGTTAACTAAGAGGCTTAGGTGGTAGGCAGTCCTCTTACTCAACAAAAGTAGCTGAAGACTGAGGGATAGTAAGGCACTTCCCCTTCTCAGAAACTTTCATTTGCCTCTTATTCCCACAATTAGATCCAATTCCCTCTACACTATGTTTCAAGTTTACAGTTATATCCTTAAGTCTAGCATCCTATCTTCCCATCAAATTAAGCTGTCCTCACTCTTCTGTGTGTGTGTGTGTGTGTGTGTGTGTGTGTGTGTGTATGTGTGTGTATGATTTAAAAAATCTTCTCTTTGGCTTTGATAATGCTGTTTCTCCATCATGTCTACATGTTCCATTCCTGTCTACCTTGATGGGCCAGCTCATTTCTTTCTTGTTGATGGAGCGCTTGTTGACCTCTTTTGGCTAGAAGTGATTTCATAGCACTTCATCTACACCTCTCATAAGGCAATTAACACCTTCCTTCTTTATTTTGATTATATACATGCATATTTTATTTCTCTTTCTAGACTGAAATCGCCTAGTTATGGAATTTATGAGTGGTTAGCTAGATCAATGAAAGGATGAGATAAGGAAAAATTCTCAAATAAAAGGGAGGGGATTTGTCTAGGTGACAGTAGATTTGTTTTGGAATAACCTGAAATATGTCCAGTCTTCTCCCGAGAACCACCCCTAGATTTAGTAGACTTAAATAAGTATAGATATAGGCATATGTTCTGCTTATTTTTAAAATTTTAGTAGACAATTATAGTTTTTTTGTATGGAAACAAGTATACGGGCTCGATAGATTGGTTGGCTAAGTGGATTGGACTGGAGCAGAACAGGTCAGATGGGGTGGGAGAAGCCTGGTGGGTCGACTTTGAGGTTGTGGTCTGTGGTTAGAGAGCAGAAGCTGGAATTGCTTTGCAGCACAGCATACGCTTGTCTTTCTCTTTTCTGAATTTCTCTTTTAGTTTAGTTATAGCAATATGACACAGTGTAGCACTTATTTGGCTCATGCGTGATAGCTTTTCCTTTCCCATCAGGTTGAAAGTTTCTTGAAAGCAGGGACACTTTACCTTCATTGTGTGTGTGTGCATCAGGACAGGGGTTAGCACTGTTCCTAGGGCATATGTACACTGAAAAACCAGTTGGTTTATTAATTAATGCATTCATTTATTAATTGGTGGATTACTTTCAATGGAAGAGATATTTGTTGAGCACCTCGTATGTTCAAGGCATTGTGCTACATGCCTCAGCAAATGCAAAGATGACTAAATGGTAGACTCTGACTTTAAGAGTTACTATAATCTAGTAGGAATCTTGTATCTATATAATTCAAAGAACAGAATGACGTGGACCATAAGAAAGATACAACAAGGGGTTCAAAGTCTTCTCCATCAAATTTGGAAATATGGATTCTGGTTAAATTCCAGGCCCTGTGTTTTCTTAAGCTGGTGTTGTATATGACACTACACACCAAAAAGCAATAGCTGGGTAGAGGTTAAGTGCTGCTAAAGCTCTTTGAACGTGAGTGTGGCCAGAGAACCGGGGTAGACTAAGGATGATGGTGAAACTGAAGAAAGATAAAAACATTGATTTGTAGCCGAGTGTGGTGGCTCACCCCTGTAATCCCAGGACTTTGGGAGGCTGAGGCGGGTGGATCATGAGGTCAAGCGTTCGAGATCAGCCTGGCCAATATGGTGAAACCTCGTCTCTACTAAAAAATACAAAAAACTAGCTTGGCATGGTGGTGTGCGCCTGTAGTCCTAGCTGCTCAGGAGGCTGAGGCAGAATTGCTTGAACCCGGGGGGTGGAAGGCTGAGGCAGAAGAATTGCTTGAACCTGGAGGCAGAGGTTGCAGTGAGCTGAGACTGCACCACTGCACTCCAGCCTAGGCAAAAGAGCAAGATTCTGTCTCAAAAAAAAGAAAGAAAGAGAGAAAGAAAGAATGAAAGAAACATTTATTTGCACATTTTTCCAGTTGTAGTCACTTGTGCATGTATTCGAACTTTTTAAAAAAGCAACTTCTTTGTGACTGTCAAAGAAATTCGATGTGGAAAATTTGGAAACTAACTAAAAGTTCAACAGGCTGACTACTAAAAATGCACTTTTTCACTTTTCGTACAGGCGTCCCCTTTCTCTGTACCCTGACTGAAGGGCTCTTACTTCTCGTTGCAGTGGGATTTATCTTGATTGGTCCAGGCCAGCCATGATAAATCTATTTCCAAGCAAGTGGTTTGTTTAGGGCTGCCTATTTAACCTAGTTCTAGACAATGGAATATGAAAGAAAACCTGTTGTGGAATTCTGGATGTTGTGCATGAAAATGTGATACCTGCAAACGTGGTCTTGAGGATTGCTTGCCCACATGCTAAGGATAGCAGAGCAGAAAGAAAACATGGATCTTATGCCATAATCTAGCCATGAGTTAATCAACCTTGGGGCCTCCCCCTACCTCAGGACATTATGTTATGTTTAAGCATCCTGTAGCTAAGCTTTCTGTTACTTACAGTGCTAAACACCCTGTCTGATCCCATCACCGTGTCTGTTTATAAATCTTTTTTATGTTTGCCAGCCCACAGCAGTTGTAAGCCATGCATGTCTAATGTTTTTACGGTGCTTGTGGTATTGTGGTCATGGCAATAAAACCTAACGTTTGTGTAGCACTTATCAGCTTACAGAATGCTTTTATTTCATTTGGTTATTAAACCTTGTGAGGTGGATGTGTTACTGTATTACTAAATATCAAGGGTCCCAGAACAGATACTAATCTCATGCTTATCTTGGGGAATCTGAGGTGAAGAGAGTGCCATTTATTGGAAACCAAAAAGTCAAGGAGAAGTTAGAACTATCGATTCGTCCCTTATGCCACGGTATGGGAAACAAGGAGCTGGAAGGAAAGACCACTTTTCAGTTTGTCAGAAAGGTCTTGGTGGGTAAGGGACTAACCCTGACTCAGGGCAATGAAATACCTGGGCCTGGTCCTAGAACATTGGTTGCATTTCTATGGGATGGGATCCTTTGTACACGATATGTACATTACTTCATTATTTTCCCTCCAGCCTATAGGCCTTTGCCCCAAATTTGAGAGGAGATAAGAAACTGAGTATGTTTGATAAAAGAGTCCACACAGAAAGTACTGTAAAATATCAAACACATTGGGTCCCTTTTAGTGGATCTTGATAAAAGAGTTGTAACATTGGTTCAAAAAAAAAAAAAAGACCCTTTATATCTCAGGGAGAATAATGAGGGCAGCCAAACAGGTGCTTGGCAATATCGGTGTATTGGTGGCTCACAGATTAGGTGACATTAATGAATGAGTTCAACAAATGCTTAATCAACCTTGGAGCCTCCCCCCTACCTCAAGTTTCTTGAAAGCAGGGACACTACAGTGGTGATCAAAACAAGCCGCTTGTGTTAAGGGAGAAAGGTGCATATGCTATAGTAGTGAAGAGATGATAACAAAGTAAAAAAATAAAGAAATATATCATGAAAAACTGTGATGACTGCTAATGAAAGGAAGAACCATATGTGTGAGAGAATAGTGGGTTGCGTTGAGGGGCTGCTTTATATTGGGTGGTCAGAGTAGGCCTCAGAGACTAGGTTGTACTTGCAATTGAGACCAGAAGGCAAGAAAGCAGCCAGCTATTGAAACGGAGGAGGTGGGGTGGGGTGAGGGTAGGGTGGGGAGACAGGCAGTGTTGGGCATGAGGAACAGCATCTGCAAAGGTCCTGAAGCAGAAAATAGTTGGTGTGCTCAAGGAACTGACTTTTTATGCAAAGTTCTTTTTACCACATCATGTCATAACTGCTTATTAAACTTTTTCTCTGTGTCCAGTGTTGTCCTGTTGTCCTAGGAAATGTGATGTGTGTGTGTGTGTGTGTGTGTGTGTGTGTGTGTGTGTGCGCGTGTGTAGGCTGAGATTGTTATAGATTCCTTGAAAGGGCAGGTGGGTGAGACTTTAATTGAAATGTGAAAAAAGGAGAAAACGTTTCTGAGAATGAAAATAGTAGATAACCCTGAATGAATTATTCCTAATTGGGATTTAATAAGCAACAATCTGAGATTCCCAGGATATCACAATTTGATTCATCCCCGTTTAGACGTCACTACTCTTGTGCAAACCCTCACTTTAATTAGATCAGCCCAGTGATTCATAAAGAGCAAATAAATATCCTGTCACTGAGAATCACTTTCAAAGTTCATGACGACTAAAATTTTAGTGGCAAATGTTCCTGACCTCCACGCTTCCCTACCTTATAATCAACCCTTATTTTCCTGTGTGTTATCTCACTGCAGGTCTTTTACAACATTTTACACTATTTGAGCCTAGCACCAACCAATGGCATTTTCAAATGCTTTGCAGACACAGCTCATTCACTCTCACAGCTCCACGGAGGTAGGGGAGGGGCAGGTAGCATTGTCTCTGTGGAATGAATGAGGAAGCAGAAGGGCAGAGAGGTTAAGTGACTCGTATAAGATCACACAAGGGGTCAGATGCTGTGTGTGAATAGGACTCAACTTCCAAACCTTTAGTCCAAGGCTCTGTCCACTAAGCCATTTTTCCACTGTAGGCAGCTCTGAATGTTAGAGGAAAAAAGTAGTATTTCAGCATTCTAAATGGATAAATAAAAATCTGAGGTGATTTGAGGAAAGGTTCATTTCATTTTGAATGAATGTTGCAGAATAGTTTATTTATTTATTTATTTAGAGCATCAGACATCTTCAAGTCCCCAAACTGCAGTACATTAAAGGTGATGTGGGTAGCTAGAAACTTCGGAAAGGTAAAGTTCAGGAAATGGTGGCTGGCATCGGATTGCCGTCAACCTCCGCTCTCATAACCCCTACTCCTGTGTCAAGATAGCAAGTCCTCGTGCTGATTCCATTCAGATGCCTCCCAGTGCTGTCACTTAGAACTCACAGCACCTTCGGCCTCACCCTGGTAGTTTTGCTGCTTCCAGACCAACATCTTTTGCAATATGCTAAAACGTTCTGAGAACCACAAACTGGAGAAAATGCCATGTCTGAGATTTGGGTCCTGGACAGACATGTGCTGTTGTTTGCTCTGCTTTAGTATTTGGGTGCAAAAGCCTCATATGCACGCCCCGACAGCTGCCTTTGCCACTGCTTCCTTATATTCCAATCCTCAAATCCAGCAGAATTTGTGCTTGCAGAACCTTTTCTAACAATTTAATCTTGGAATCAAGTTTTGAGCACCATTTTCCTTAAAATAATAACATTCCCGGCAAGTTGTAAGAGTCTCCAAAGTAGTTTTGAATGAAAATGGTGTCATTTCAGCCTGAGCTATTATCCTACAATCACGCCACTCTACAGTTGAATTTTTTTTTAATCTTGACCCTGCATTTTCTTTAAATCTTGACCCTACAGAGGAGTTCTAATGAAATGGTGGATTGGTTTCTGCCCCACCAGAGAGAGACAATTGAATATAAGTTGCTTTAAATTCAGAGAAACGAAGATCTATCCTGTGTGGGGTTTTCTAGATAAATCTGCCTCTCATATATACATTTTTAATGACAATGTGGTTTCCAACTCAGTGTTATTCAATACCAAATCAAAGCTGACTCATGGAGAAAAATACTGTTTGATTCTATTTAGTCTACATTTCCCTCCCCCACTTTTGGGGAGTCTGCCCGTGCAGTTGGGGGGTGGGGGTGTGTATAATGCGGTCTGAATACATTCTTATAAGTATTAGAAGTATGGAAACACAGAGCCCTCCGTGACCCCCAGAGCCCTCTGTTGATCACTGGTGTTTGTTGTAGGAGGAAGGCAAACATAAGCATAGAAGTGTTATTGAACAGAAACCCCTTCAGAAATGTCTCTGGGCTTTTGTTCTCCGGTTGCATAGCGGTAGGGGGCCCCCTCCTCAGAAAGCATACTTATGCAAGTATTAAGAACTGGCTGAGATAAGAAGTAAAGCTTAAGAGACCTTCGTCATTAGCTGCTAGTGGTAGAGATTAGTGATCCTAGTACAGGATTACAGATGGAAAGAGTGCCAGTGTTGGTTAATTGTTCATTAATGCTTGTAAAATAAGCCAGCTGGAGGAAAACTGACCATTGTCCGCTCTCTCAGAGTGAAACTAAATTGGCTCTGCTCATCAATGGCAGTATTGATGTCAGAAAAAAATAACACATGTCAACTGCTTCCCTATGACTCCCTCTCAATTTTAAATATTTAATTAAAAATCGTTATCCTAATAAGCAATGATTAAGTTGTCAATGCATCTTTCTGTTTGTGGCTGACCTTTATTTCAACTAAAGGCACCTTCCTTTGCATGCATTTGCTCTTTTAGATTTGCTCTGAAAAAGGAAATGAAACCAACTTCCTAATGGCCTCTAGATACAAATAAGCCTGTATAATTTGTGGTTATCATTTTGAGATATAGCGGACATGCTACTTACAAATCTCGGAGAACTTCAGGCTTTTCTTTCTCTCTGCTTCCCTCCTTATTCCCCGTCCTTCCTTTCCCTGAAACATGTCCTGCAGGATTGAGGGTATTTCCCGCCTCCCACACCCAGGCACAAGCCAGGTTAAATGATTTGCCCAAAGTCAGAAAGACAGGCAAGCACATTTGCCTTCTTTTGCCTTATTCTAGACAACATTCATCGTGAGGTCAGAGACTATGAAGTTAACTGTTACCAAATCCAAAAATAAGAAAAATTTAAGCAGGTCTCCTCCAGTCCTTTTACTTGAAGTCAGGTTGGAATTAGTTTATTCATTCAGGAAATATGTGCGGAGTTCCCACCATGAACAAATAGACACAGTTTCTGCTCTCACTGTGCTTTCAGTCTCGTGGGGGAGACAGACAATATCGTACAAGTTAACAATTGGCAAGTGTGTTGAAGGGAAAGCAAGGGGTACAGGGAGGAGTTATCAGAGAGTGATGGGATTGAGGTTTGGGGATAAGACACGGGTGAGAGAGACGTTGAGGGATGAGTGAGCGGTAGTAAGGTACATTTGGGGGCAGGACTTGCAGGCAGAGACTGGAGCTTGTGTGAAGACTGGGAAGTAGAAGGAATCTCTCTGTTGGAGACAGCACAAAGGAGAAGATACTCTCTGAGAATTTGGAAACAGGTACAAGTCGGTCATCTGCAGAGGGAACCTTCTTGATGAGATGATTTGTAAACAGTGAGGCTAATGAGCCTAGGGGGTTAGTATCTGACAAAAACCACTCTGGCCCCTGCCTCCCTCTCCGACGTCATCTCCTGCCATTCTTTTTTTGCTCATTCTGCTAAAGCCATATTGGCCTTCCATGTCTCTACCATTCAACTCAGTGTTCTTGCCTTTGCCAACTCCTCTGCTGTGGTTCACATTTAATACCTGTGCACTCTTCCCTCTGTTCTTTCACTAATTCACTCAACAAACATTTATGGAGGATTTACTAGTTACCAGTTCTAGGCACCATGGGTTTATCAGGAAACAAGCGAATCCAAACCCCTTTTTTCATTGGAGGTCCTGATGGCACCATTTCAGAGGATATTTCCTCCCTATCACATTGGCCTCTTTTATTAGTTTCATAGCAGGTGTCACACCTGGAAGTTGTCATATTTATTTATTACCTGTTTGTTGTCTGTTTACTCTCTAAAAGAAGAGCATTGTGCTGGTGAGGGTGGTGACCCCTCATGTTTGGCACTGTGTCTCCAGGAATTAGGACAGCACCTGGCACTCTCAATACTGAATGACCAATTATACAGGAAAGACAAAAAAAGCAAATCAGATTAAAAATTAGACAGCAGTGGTGGAAAGTGTAGAAAGGGAAGTAATATTTACTGATCACTGACAGTTCTTTAAGAACGGCCAGTCCTTAACTGAATGCCAGGGTAGCATGACATTCCCACGTTCTGCAGCCACATTGCTGTGCTAGCTTTCAAAAACTCTACTTTTATTTGTTTGGAGGGATGATATGTTAAAAAGATTTACTGATGTTTGAATTCTTTGTGTTATCTGCTTTACAAAAACGTGTATATGATGGATGATCAAGAGACTATCAAAACCTGAAATTTCCTCTGATTCTCCGGTTAAGTAGTTATCATGCAGAGTTTAAGGCCAATACCAAAGGGAATGATGCTGATATCTAATTTTATTTTTTATTTTACTTAATGCTAGAATAAAATATATAAAGTCCTTCTTTTGTACCTCTGAGTATCTCATAAATTGGTTTATCTTAGCCCTGAAAATCATGCTCTTTTCACAACTACCAGTGGACAGTCGTTCAACTGAATGTTATGACTCAAATGATTCAAAACAGGCCCAACCCAAAATCAGGATTCTGGATTTCATTTTAATATCCTGAACTTTAAAAATATTAGTATCACAAATAGCACTACAACCTAGAGGAAGAACATGGTAAGAACTCGTACCTCACCTCTGTCTGAATACCTGCCTGGTTTCTAGTTTGCTGCCTTGCTTCTAACCAATAACACCTGAATGCATCAGCTTTTCAAGTCAGAAAGAAGTGAGGCAAGCAAAAACCAGGTCGTAGCAGAAATGATAGCCAAAGCCAGCATAGCACAAGACACCAAGAGTACTGTGTAGCAAATTAAGCTTCTATATAAGCTTCTTGTTTCATAGCCAGCACCAACGATTGCCAGGCTGCCACAGAATAACCCACTTCACCTGATATCCTAACACGAGTCTGGGGCAGAACCTCAATTTGTCACATCCAGTCTACTCTGAAATGGTACAGAAGTAAACACTCATTTGTATTTTCTTCATTTCCCAATTAATTTTTAAAGCAATCATCATGAACATCTGCCTCTAATCTCCTTGATTGTGTATTTTGAAGGCAAATATAAATTCGATTATATTTTATATAATGTTATCCAGAAAATTGCTTTCTTGTGGCATTGAGGTTGTAAGATGAAAAAGAGAGATTCTGCAATTCAGATCAAAAGAGGACTGATGGAGAGAAGAAAGAAAGAGAGACAAAGAAAAGAAAGAAAGAGAAAGAGAGAAAGAAAGAAAGAAAGAAGGAGAAAGGAAGCAAGCACGCACTAAGTGTGGGTCCCAATTAACCACCAGGTCCACCTGGTCTAGTTTGGAGGAAGAGGGTTGGGAGTAACGGGGCTTGGAGGACTTGGGAAGGTGCTGAAAATATAGGTTTGGAAGAAAGTTTATTGGTCCTGACCCAACTCTCATTGCCAGTGATGACGGGATTGCATAAGAGCCCCACAGGTTGAAAGTGGCACTGTGTATTGTTAGAATCAGTTTTAGCAAGTTATAGGGATGATCTTAACTCCCTACACCTTGCATCTTAAAAATAGTTTTTAAAAAAGCTTTTCCTCACCTCTTTATAGCAGTGACAAGGAAAGTTCAGCTTGTGACCATCTAAATATATCAAATTCCCTATTGCATTATCTAAGTCTTATTTTTATATCTTAATAACACTGGTGAAAAGGACCAAAGAACTTACTATCTGCCTTACTCTGTTCTGCACATTAAGCTCTTAAAGAGGAGAACAGAGGCCTTGTGGTGAAGAGAGTAGCTAGATAGGTAAATCTATGGATGCATCTGGTCTTTGCTAATGTGTGTCAGCTAAACCATTTTCTCTTGAAAGTATCTGTTGAAAAAGATACTTTCAAGTACAAAGTACTTTCAGAATGCACAAACAAATGATTAAATAAAAAAAGAAACACTAAGTCTGAAAGATGGGATTTCCGCATCTTAAAGCAGATATGCTCATGAGTCCACTAAAGTTCAATAGTCAGGTTTAATATATTTTTCTGGGTATTTACAATGGTTTAACAGAGACTTTTCATCCTACTCTGTTTTGGGAATTAGTATGAAGAGGAAAAATATATTCCTTTTTCCCAAAGCTATCCTACTTTTACCATATGGGGAAATTTCACAGTACAATTGAAGTCTATGAAGCCCTGACATTGTAGCAACTGGTCATTCTTTCAGCTATCTTCGCATGGTCACGAGGGGTGCCTCTAATGCACAAATCAGGTCATAGCATCTTTTCCCCCTTACAAACAATCTATTGACTATCCTTCACAAGCAGAACAATTCCAAACTGCTCGCCCTGATATAACTAGCACACTGGATGAGGTGGAACCATCAGGAGAAAATAGCTTTATTTTTTTTTTCTACCCTCAATATTATCCTTGATGATATTTTGGGAAGATTCCATTGCTTTCTGTCAATTTTAGGTATTAGAAAAGAGGCTTTTTCAGTATTAATAGTTCTAGCCCAGCATAAGTCACAATTTCTGTTTCCTGTTTAATTCAAAGCTAAGTTCTGAGAGCAATGGTGAAGGAAGGTCATAGCCTTTCATTTTTCTTCTTTCAGATTTTTCTCTTCCCCTTTAGAACTTTCAAGTTGTAGATGCAAAAGAAGGGAGAGAGGAAGAGTGTAGTATTTGTAGCTCTCTGCTGCAATGTTAACTCTATCTCTAGAGGTGCTCTGTGGGACACGCTGTGTGGCCCCCTGCTTTGCTGTTCCGTGACTCAGAAGATGCTCATCCACCTCAGTTCCTGTCTTACCATGATAGATTTTCTGTCATTTTTACCTGGGACTCCTTCTGAGTAATGGTCCATTAGAGACGACTGGAGGTGGGTTACTTTGTTTAGCATCCATGCGGCCCATGGCAAAACACACCCATTCTTTTCCTACCGGATGGGCTTATTCGAGGTTAGCCACTGAGTCTTCTCTTCTTGTCCTGATTTCGTTGCTAGGCACCAGCATCTCTCTTCATCATTTGATCCCTTTACTCCTGAACATGTGCATGAGGCTTGCCCAGGAACCTTTTGAGTCCTGCTCCTACGGTAGCACTGGGAAGGCCTACCAGTTTCTGTCTCTAAAAAAGCATCGGATTTGAGTTTGAGAATAAAATCTTCTCTCAAGTAATTCCAGGGCTTGCGAGTGTTCTCTTCAGGTCTCCTTCACCTGGCTTGAGATTGGTGTGGATGGGAAAGACTGTGCCACAGCATTCCCTACTCATGTTAATTTCTTCACTTTGAAGAAGCTTCTTCTCGATAAATATCTAGCTGTTGTATAGACTGTTGATGGCGGCAAAGTTTGGCTGGCTCTGCATAAGTTTTAGGTGAACACATCTGGCACCACACTTTAAAATGTGGCGTGTTTATTACCTGTTGTTCTTAGCTTTAGGGTGTTAGCTGAAACTCATAGACAACAGAAAAAATTCCATTCTTCTTTTAATCCACTAGCATTTAAAGTCATTAATAATCACCTCAGAAAAAAATAGTAATAATCACATCAGAATATTGCTTTTTTTTTAAACTATATCTGGGCACACTTCTCCTGCCTCTCTTCATATTCTATCCTGGTGTAATTTAACCACGTGGTCCCTTTTACCTCTCCTCCTCTTCTTCTGAATGCAAATGTTCCATTCTTTTCTGTCTCAATGCCTCTGCACCATTGCCATTGCTTGTTGAAATTTACTCATCCTGAAGGTCTTGTTACCTTCTCCGTGAAGTCTTCTGAGATCTGCCTAATCTAATTAAATCTCACCTATCCTAATATTTGCTTTTTGTTTGGCACATTTTATTTCTACTGTAACATTCAGTGGTGCTTTTTGTTAACAATATAGTGACATTGTTGTAGTCTTCTTTGTATTAGATTTATTTGTGTGTCTTTCTTCTGCACTAGATTGTAAATTTCACTCCATTCGTTCATTCACTCATTTATTCATTCAAAGTATTTATTCATCTTCTCAGTATCAGACATTTTATTAAGGGATGGGGACAAAAAGTTGAATAAGGCACAATCACTGATCTCAAAAAAGTTATTCCAGGAGGGCAGGCAGAACATAGATGTGAAATTTTAAATGTCAATTTAATGAAATACACACTGATATTTGGTTAAAAAAGTAAGCAAAATCTCTCCCTTGAAGGGGCTTGCAGTTTAACTCCAGAATGAAGGCAAAGAAGACACCCTAAATACTGTGAGTGCCCCTACTATCGTAGTGGAAAGGAGATCCTCCTCTCCCAAACATACACCCCCCACTGGGGAAACTGAAGGTCTATGTGCAGAAGAAGATTCTGACCTTACCTGGAGCTGAGTCAATTTAGGGAGCTGAGCAAAATACAGGGGTAGAGGAAGTAGCGGGGGAAGGCCCTGGGAGCTCACTGTGTCCCTAGGCAGGCCATTCTTGCCTGGCACTACAGAGATCCATTGGGAAGGTGGTCAGAGGTGCGGGGAGAAAAACACCATAGGGAGAAGAAAGTCTCCAGGTGAACTTTGTAACGATTTCAACCGGTGAGACGCCTCCTGGCCAGAATTCCTGGAAGGGCGCAAATCCCGTGTGCAGACTCAGAGGTCAGGGAAGAACTAAGCCCTTTTCTTTCACGGCTGGGAGGTGGGTAGCCTAGGGCAAGTTCTCAAGCCTCATTCACACACTGCTTGGAAACAGACTTGGGGCTGTTAGCGGGGCACGATGGGAGTGAGACCTATCCTTCGGATTATGTGAGAGCTGGGTGAGGCCTGTGACTACCAGCTTTCCCCTGCTTCCCTGACAACCTGCATGACTCAGCAGAGGCAGCCATGATCCTCCTAGGTACACGACATCATTGACCTGGGAACCTCGCCCCCATCTCCCACAGCAGCTGCAGTAACACCCTCCCAAGGAGAGTATGAGCTCAGACATGCCTAGCCCTGCTGCCACCTGATGGACCCTCCCTATCCACCCTGGTTGCTGAAGACAGGATGGGGAATTCTAGGGCCCCATCCATTGCTGGTTCTTCTCCATGCTACGACAGCTGATGCTCTCTGGATAGTGTCACCTCCTGGCAAGAGGCCAACCAGCACGCATATAGAACATTAAACCACCAAAACCAAGGACCCTCACAGAGTCCATTTCACTCCCCTGCCACTCCCACTGGAACAGGTGCTGTTAACCAGGGCTGAGAGACCCATAGATAGTTCACATCACAGGACTCTGTGCGGACAACCCCCAGTACCAGCCCAGAGCCTGGTAGATTTGCTGGATGGCTAGGCCCAGTGAGAGACATGAATCACTGCAGCTCAGCTCCCAGGAAGCCACATCCATAGGAAAAGGGGGGAGAGTACTACATCAAGGGAATGCCCCACGGGACAAAGGAATCAGAACAACAGCTTTCAGCCCTAGACAGAACCTACCCAAATGAGAAGGAAACAGAAAACCAACTCTAGTAATATGACAAAATAAGGCTTTTTAAAACTACACCAGCTCACCAGCACTGGATTCAAACCAAGAAGAAATCCCTGATTTACCTGAAAAAGAATTCAGAAACTTAGCTATTAAGCTAATCAGGAAGGTACCAGAGAAAGGCAAAGCCCAATGCAAGGAAATCCAAAAAGCAATATAGGAAGTGAAGGGAGAAATATTCGAGGAAATAGGTAGCATAAAGGAAAAACAATCACAACTTCAGGAGACATTGAACACACTTATAGAAATGCAAAATGGTCTGGAAAATCTCAGCAATAGAATTGAACAAGTGGAAGAAAGAAATTCAGAGCTTGAAGACAAGGTCTTAGAATTAACCCAATCCAATGAAGACAAAGAAAAAAGAATAAGAAAATATGAACAAATCCTCCAAGAAGTCTGGGATTATGTTAAATGACCAAACCTAAGGATAGTGTTCCTAAGGAAGAAAAAAAAATCTAAGTTTGGAAAACATATTTGGGGTAACAATTGAGAAAAATTTCCCTGGCCTTTCTAGATACCTAGACATCCAAACACGAGAAGCACAAAGAGCACCTGGGAAATTCACCACAAAAAGATCATCACCTAGGCACACTGTCATCAGGTTATCTAAAGTTAAGACAAAGGAAAGAATCTTAAGAGCTATGAGACAAAAGCACCACATAACCTATAAAGGAAAAATTATCAGATTAACAGGAGATTTCTCAGCAGAAACATTAGGAGCTGGAAGGGCTTGGGGCCCTATCATCCGCCTTCTCAAACAAAGCAATTATCAACCAAAAGCTTTGTATCCAGTGAAACTAATAATCATATCTGAAGGAAAGATACAGTCTTTTTCAGACAAACAAATGCTGAGAGAATTTGCCATTACCAAACCATCCCTACAAGAGCTGCTAAAAGGAGCTCTAAATCTTGAAGCAAATCCTGGAGACACATCAAAACAGAACCTCTTTAAAGCATAAATCGCACAGGACCTATAAAACAAAAATACAAGTAAAAAAGCAAAAACAAAAACCCAAAAAACCAAGCTACACAGGCAACAAATAGCACGATGAATGAAATGGTACCTCACATCTCAATGCTGACATTGGATGTAAATGGCCTAAATGCTCCACCTAAAAGATACAGAATGACAGAATGGATAAGAACTCACCAAGCAACCGTCTGCTGCCTTCAGGAGACTCACCAAACACATAAGGACTCACATAAACTTAAAGTAAGGGGGTGGAAAGAGACATTTCATGCAAGTAGACACCAAAAGCGAGGAGGAGTTGCTATTCTTATATCTAACAAAACAAACTTTAAAGTAACAGCAATTAAAAGAGACAAAAAGGGACATTATATAATGGTAAAAGGCCTTGTCCCACAGGAAAACATCACAATCCTAAACATATATCCACCTAACACTGGAGTTCCCATACTTATAAAACAATTATACTAACAGACCTAAGAAATTAGATAGACACAACACAGGAATAGTGGGGGACTTCAATATTCCACTGACAGCACTAGACAGGTCATCAAGACGGAAAGTCAACAAAGAAACAATGGATTTAAACTATACTTGGAACAAAGGGACTTCACAGATATATATAGTACATTCCATCCAACAACCGCAGAATGCACATTCTATTCAACAGTGCATGGAACTTTCTCCAGGGTGGACCATATGATAGGACATAAAACAAGCCTCAGTAAATTCAAAAAAATTGAAATTATATCAAGTACTCTCTGAGACCACAGTGGAATAAAACTGGAAATCAACTACAAAAGGAACCTTCAAAACCATGCAAATACGTAGAAATTAAATAACCAGCTCCTGAATGAGCATTGGGTCAAAAAAAAAAATCAAGATGGAAATTAAAAAATTCTTTAAACTGAATGACGACAATGACACAACCTATTAAAACCTTTGAGATACAGCGAAGATGGTGCTAAGAGGAAAGTTCATAACTCTAAATGCCTACACCAAAAAGACTGAGAGTACAAATGGACATTCTAACGTCGCACATCAAAGAACAAGAGAAACAGGAACAAACCAAACCCAAACCCAGCAGAAGAAAGGATGTAACCAAGATCAGAGCAGAGCTACATGAAATTGCAATAAAAAAATACAAAAGCTAAATGAAACAAAAAGCTGGTTCTTTGAAAAGATAAATAAAATTGATAGACCATTAGCAAGATTAACTAAGAGAAGAAGAGAGAAAATCCAAATAACCTCACTGAAAAATGAAACAGGCGATGTTACAGTTGACACCACTGGGACACGAAAGATCATTCAAGGCTACTATGAACACCTTTACACACATAAACTAGGAAACCTAAAAGAGGTGGATAAATTCCTAGAAAAATACAACCCTCCTATGTTAAATTAGGAATAATTAGATACCCTGAACAGAATAGTAACAATCAGTGAGATTGAAATGGTAATTTAAAAAGTTACTGAGGGACTGTGTTAAGGAAAGACCTTCTCTCCCTGGGTCCACAAGGGGCATGGTTTCAAAGGCAGGAGATTCCCAGTGCCACACCTCCATCCATGCCCCGTAAAGTTCTTTGTCTAACTTTCCCGAATGCAGGCTAGGTGGAAAATCCAGGTGAGCTTCTTTGTTCAAAAAGCCTGGGAGGAGGGGGCTCTGTTGTGGACCAAGCAGCCAATCCGGTATCAGAGTCAAAGATCAATCACTCCAGAGAAAGTTTGAAAGAACTCCTCTCACTGGACGAGAACATGAATTGGGAGGGAATAACTCCAGAGTTAAAACCCTGATGCTCCTTACCTATACTGATTCCTTCCTTGGATCTCCTTCCATGGCGGTATGGGATCTCTCTCTCTCTCTCTTCTCTCTCTCTCTCTGCCTAATAAATTGCTCTCTGCTAAACTTTTTGGGTTCACTATATTTATTCAAACAGTAAGCTCACTATGCCCCCTTTCCTCATTCCTCGGGTAAGAGAGGCCAAGGACCTGGGCACACTGGAGCCGAGAACTGAGAGCATCTTCAGGATGCCCCCTGCTCCCTTCCCCACTTACGTTACCAACAAACAAAAGTCCAGGACCAGATGGATTAACAGCAGAATTCTACCAAACATTCAAAGAAGAATTGGTACTAATCCTTTTGATACTATTCCACAAGATAGAGAAAGAGGGAATCCTCTCTAATTCAGTCTATGAAGCCAGCATCACCCTAATACCAAAACCAGGAAAGGACATAACCAAACAAGAAAACTACAGACTGATATCCCTGATGAACATAGTTGCTAAAATCCTTAACAAAATACTAGCTAACCAAATCCAACAACATATCAAAAAGATAATCCACTCAGATCAAGTGGGTTTCATACCAGGGATGCAGAGATGGTTTAGCATACCCAAGTCAATAAATGTGATACACCACATAAACAGAATTAAAAAGAAAAATCACATGATCATCTCAATAGATGCAGAAAAAGCATTTGACAAAATCCAGCATCTCTTTACGATTAAAACTCTCAGCAAAATCGGCCTACAAGGGACATACCTCAATGTAATAAAAGCCATCTATGACAAACCCACAGCCAACATCGTATTCAATGGGGAGAAGTTGAAAGCATTCCCTCTGAGAACTGGATCAAGACAAGGATGCCCACTCTCACCACTCCTCTTCAACATAGTACTGGAAGTCCTAGCCAGAGCAATCAGACAAGAGAAAGAAATAGAAGGCATCCAAATTGGTAAACAGGAGGTCAAACTGTCACTGCTGGTGATATGATTGTTTACTTTGAAAACAGACTCCTTCAGAAAGCTCTAGAACTGATGAAAGAGGTCAAACTGTCACTGATGGTGATATGATTGTTTACTTTGAAAACAGACTCCTTCAGAAAGCTCTAGAACTGATGAAAGAATTCAGCAAAATTTCTGGATACAAGATTAATGTACACAAATCAGTAGCTTTTCTATATACCAACAGCAACCAAATGGAGAATCAAATCAAGAACTCAACCCCTTTTATAATAGCTGCAATAAAATGAAATAAAATACTTAGGAATATACCTAACCAAGGAGGTCAAAGACCTTTACAAGGAAAACTACAAAACACTGCTGAAAAGAAATCATAGAGAACACAAATGGAAACACATCTCATGCTCATGGATGGCTGGAATCAATATTGTGAAAATTACTGCCAAAAGTAATCTACAAGTTCAACACAATCCTTATCAAAATACCACCACCATTCTTCACAGAATTAGAAAAGACAATTCTAAAATTCATATGGAACCAAAAAAGAGCCCTCACAGACAAAGCAAGACTAAGCAGAAAGAACAAATCTGGAAGCATCACTCTACCTGATTTCAAACTGTGCTGTAAGGCCATAGCCACCAATGCAGCATGGTACTCATATAAAAATAGGCACAGAGACCAATGGAACAGAACAGTGAACCCAGAAATAAGCTCAAATACTTACAGCCAACTGATCTTTGACAAATCAAACAAAAACATAAAGTAGGGAAAGGACATCCTTTTTAACAAATGGTGCTAAGATAATTGGCTAGCCACATGTAGGAGAATGAAAGTGGATCCTCGTCTCTCACCTTATACAAAAGTCAACTCAAGATGGATTAAGGACTTAAATCCAAGACCTGAAACTACAAAATTTCTAGAAGATAACATTGGAAAAACCCTTCTAGACATTGGCTTAGGCAAGGATTTCATGACCAAGAACCCAAAAGCAAATGCAATAAAAACAAAGATAAATAGTTGGGTCTTAATTAAACTAAAGAGCTTTTGCATGACAAAAGGAACAGTCAGCAGAGTAAACAGACAACCCACAGAGTGGGAGAAAATCTTCACAATTTATACATCTGACAAAGGACTAATATTCAGAATCTACAATGAACTCAAATCAGAAAGAAAAATAATCCCATCAATGATTGGGCTAACTACATGAATAGACAATTCTCAAAAAAAAAAAAAAAATGCAGCAAACCACCATGGCATGTGTATACCTATGTATACATATGTATACCTATGTAACAATCCTGCATGATCTGCACATGTACCCCAGAACTTAAAGTATAATTAAAAAAAATACAAATAGCCAACAAACATATATAAAAAAAGTTCAACGTCACTAGTGATCAGGGTAATGCAAATCAAAACTACAATGTGAGACCATCTTACTCCTGCAAGAATGGCCATAATCAAACAGATCAAAAAACCATAGATGGCATGGTGCAGTTGTCAGGGGATAACTTCTACGCTGCTGCTGGGAATGTAAACTAATACAGCCACTATGGAAAACAGTATGGAGATTCCTTAAAGAAATAAAAGTAGAACTACAATTGATCCAGCAATCCCATTACTGGGTATTTACCCAGAGAAAAAGAAGTCATTATACAAAAAGCATACTTGCACATGCATGTTTATGGCAGCACAATTCCCAGTTGCAAAATTGTGGAATCAATTCAAATGTCCATCAATTAACAAGTAGATAAAGAAACTGTGGTGTATATATACAATGGAATACTATTTAGACATAAAAAGGAATGAATTAACGGCATTTGTAGCGACCTGGATGAGACTGGAGTCTATCATTCTAAGTGAAGTAACTCAGGAATGGAAAATCAAACATCATATGTTCTCACTGATATTTGGGAGCTAAGCTATGAGGACGCAAAGGCATGAGAATGATACAATGAATTTTGGGGACTTGGGGGGGAAGAATAGAGGGGTGAGGGATGAAAGAATACAAATAGGGTGCAATGTGTCTTGCTTGGGTGATGGGTACACCAAAATCTCACAAATCACCGCTAAAGAACTTACTCATGTAACCAAATACCACCTGTACCCCAATAACCTATGGAAAAAAAAGAATGATTTCAACAGAAGATACTAATTTTAGATTTTAAAAAGAAAATTCTTGGATATCACAAACATCATTAGGTGCATATATTAATTTTAATAACTAATTTACAATCATGTAAATGCATGTATGTGTATATATACTTGTATACACACGTGTTCATGAGGCAGGGATTGGTATCATGTAGAACATTTCCATATGGGAGATAGGGATGTCTGTAGTGGATGCACTTGACAACACTCCCAAATCTATAAACACTCCCCAAGAACAAATGTTTCCTGATGTCTTATGAAGGATGAGGGTAAAGAGATTTCATTAAGAATACAGGTGTTTTCCAGGGTTTCTCAGAACACTTGGACAATGCCGAGGATGTGGTGGTAGGTACCTTTAACCACAAAAAATGTTTTCTTCTCTGAAATGGAAGTTTTCGTCTTTTAGAGTAACCATTCTTTCATACATTTGTAGTTAAATCCATAAGTCTATTTCAGAAATAATCTTTATGAGCAATAGCTAAACAAACAAGTTAGAAGACACAAATAGTCTCTCAAGAAGAATCTATCTCTGACTTTCCCAGCATGGCATATGAATGACTCAATTAGAATGACTTTGATAAATAATGCAGTGCTTCTCAAAGTATAATAGTTTTAAGGAACACTAAGTCTCTGAGATATTAATAGGTGCTATGCCCCTAATAAGGATACATTGGTCAAATTAATCAATTTTAGAAACACTGAATTAAAGTAAAACAAATGTATTTACTGTATGACTGCTTAGAGGCTTTTAAATCTAATGTGCCTTGTGAATCTCTAAGTATTTGGAGAGTATAAAACATTTCCCAAATGTGTGGGAACATGGAATCCTGTGACCATATCACAGGGCCAGTGTTCTGAGGGGCACATTTTGGGAAAGGCTAATGTGGTAGGTCTTTTCCATTTTTTATATCTATGATAACTGCTATTTCATCTGAATTTATTGTAGCTGGGGACTTAAAAGTCAGGAAATGCCAGCTAATGAAGGGAATGCCAGGCATTCCTTACTGTAAGGAAATGTATTTACATCATGTTTATGACTTATAGTTGTTTCTGAGGATAAAAGATACAAGATACATTCTCACATATAAAGAGATTACCATCTAGTTTGGGGGAAAAAAATGCAACAACGAATCATTTCCATATAATGATGTAATTGCCAGGATAGAGGCATACACAATAGAATGGAAGCCTAGAGAAGGGGAACTTAGCTAAGCCTGGGCATGCAGGGAAGACTTTCTGGAAAAGGTAATGAATGCCTAACTGACTTTTTTAATACATAGACTTTAAATTCTGGGATATATGTGCAGAATGTGCAGGTTTGTTACATAGGTAAACACATGCCATGGTGGCTTGTTGCACCCATCTAGCTGTCATCTACATTAGGTATTTCTCCTAATGCTATCCCTACCCTAGCTCCCTGCCCTCTGACAGGCCCTGGTGTGTGAGAAATAGCCACTTTACTCAGTCACATAGAGAACTCTCAGGCCACCACCAATATCAACCTTGGGAGCGACCTTTAGATAGAAGATAATTTTTTTAAATCACGTCAAAACAAAATACATCTAAAAGTGCCTCAAATAACTAAATTTGGGTCTGTGACAAAGAGAAAAAGAACAGTGATGGTCTTCTCAAGCAAAGAGAGGCTTCTGAGAGGAAGATCACGCCTTTCACTCTATCTCATTATACTGTATAGCTGGTGGACTGAGAGGAGAAATGTTTCTCTGTGTAGCAGCTCATTAGCAAAAGAAGAACTCTGACCTTAGTTAAAATGTTGATAGATGTGACAGGTGGTGTGAAGACAAGATGGTGTTGTCAAATTGGAGAGGGAGCCCTCCAGCCTTGTGACTTGCTTTATAATAACCGGTTTATGCAGCATATATTAAACTGCTAAAAAGAGAGTCTTTGTTGAGTAAAACATACTGGGAAAGTACAGATTACTATTTTGTGGTCTGACCCAAGCTATGATTTTCTGCATTAAATAAATCCTTACACTTAGTGCTTATAAATGTCCAAATCTATTATTTGACTTTATCTTAGGCCTTTTTGTTTATATGTAACCGAGTTCTCCTCCTCCTCTCTTATCTCCAAACGCTCTCTATTTGATCGTTTTCTTCTGCCTAGCAATGTTCCTAGGGCTCCTCTACTGGGGGAAAATGAAAAAACAAAAACAAAATAGAAAACAATAAGAACATCTTCCCCTGATGTAAGAATCCTTTGGAGTTTCCATACAATCTCCTCTTCAGTTCATCACTATGCTCTGGCTAAAGGAGGTTTCTGTTCATCGCTCACCACTTTCAAACCACCCGCTCATTTTTTAAACATTTTCAATATAAAACTATAGTTTTAGTTTCCAATGTGGTAAGGAAATGGCTCTCCCAAAGATCCTCACTGGCTTCCTAGTAAGCAAATCTGATAGCCACTTAGTTTTTTTGTTTTGTGTTTATTCTTCTCGTGTTCACGCATTTGGCGGCACTGATACTATAGTATTCTTTAAAGTCTCTACTCTTTTGCTTTCGTGACATATACCTCTGATTTTCCTTCTAAGGACTTGGGTGGGAATACTAGGTCTGCCACTTACTGTGTTACTTGGGGCATTTTATTAATATTTAACTTTTCTGAGTCTCAGTTCTCTCCCTCTTAAAAGGAGGAAGGGATAATATCTACCTGATAGAGTTAGCTCGAAGATTCAAGTGAGGCATCCCCTGTAATATCCTTAGCACAGTAGTGACACTCAACAGGTATTAGTTCCCTCCGCTCCCAACCCATCTTTCTGAACCACTTCTCTAGCTCATTCTCTGGATCCTTTTCTTCCCCCGCCTACACTTTCACGGAGTGTTCTACAAGGTTCTATTCTTGACTTTCTCTATATCCCTTTCCTTAAAATTCTCACCAAATACTCATTGCTCTGTTACTTTTATGCTCGAATCTCCAATCCTGACTCTTGACTTTCTTTCTTGCTACTCATTGCCCACTTCTACGTGGATATTCCCCCTCACCTCGCAATTAGTGTGTCCAAATCAACTAACATCTTTCCTCCTAATTCGCCTTCCTCCCGTGTCTCTTGTTTTTGTTAATAAGACTACCATCTTGCTAAGGTTAAAAATCTTAATATTGTCTTTCATCTTTCCTCTCTTTTATCCCTCACATCCGGCCAGTGGTGAAATCCTATAGATTTCAACTGATATATCTCAACCTCTTAACTTCTTTCCCATTTACCTGCCATTATCCTGTGACAGGCCTCCACTGTCACTGCAGTTGTAGTAAGCACTTAGCTAGTCTTCCTGCTTTCACTACTTTCCTCCTACTCCATTTAACAAGCACAGAAACAGACAAGTTGTATTACCATATAATGTTGGTCTTGTCAACCATATCTCTGTGCAAAAACTTTTCTTTTTCTTTATTGCCTAAGGAGTCCAGATTATTTAATGTATTTCTTGATCTGACCTCAGATCAAATTTCTAATTTTATCTCCAACTGCTTATATTGCTCCATTCAAACTGAACTGTTGCTCTTCCTCCATGTGCTTCTCTCTTTGGGTTCTTTGGTCTCTGCTGCCCTCCCCCTCTCCACTTATGTCTGTTGAAACACCACCTGTTCAAAAGCTCAGCTCAAATGGATCTTCCACTTGGGAGAACCATGAAAGTCAACAATAGCTTTGCTGACCCCTCCAGTGAGATGTAATCTTTTTTTCTCCTAAACTCTTGTAGTACTTTATCTGTGTCTATTTTATGGCACTCCATATATCATTCATGAAAAATCAATGAATGAATTTATATGTACAAAGTTGTGAGTGTGAAAGTTGAGATACTAAGGATTAGGGACTCAATTGCTACCTATGTAGACGTTAGGCTGGAGTTGGCAAACTATGACCTGTGGACTCACTGCCTGTTTTTGGATGGTGCATGAACTAAGAATGGCTTTTGCATTAAAACATGTATTTAATTACGGTGAGACATACGTGACACCATCTTAACCATTTTGAGTGTACACTTCAGTAGTGTTACGTACATTCACATTGTTGTGCAACCAATCCCCAGAACTCTTTTCATCTTGCAAAACTGAAACTCTGTGCCCATTTGTGTTAAGCCATTCTTGCATTGCTAGAAAGATCTACCCGAGGCTGGATAGTTTATATAAAAATGGGATAATTGGCTCACAGTGCTGCAGGCTGTACAGCATGGCATCAACACCTGCTCAGCTTCTGGGGAGGCCTCAAGGAGTTTTTACACATGGCAAAGGTGAAGGAGGAGCAGGCACACCACATGGCAAAAGCAGGAACAATAGAGAGTGAGAGAGGTGCCCTGTAAACAACCAATCTCATGAGAACTCACTTAGTACCTCGAGGACAGCACCAAGCCACTAGGGACACACCCTCATGACTCAAACACCTCCCACCAGGCCCCACCTCCAACACTGAGGATTACCTTTCAACATGAGATTTGGGCAGAAACAAATATCCAAACTCTGTCACCATTAAATATCAACTCTCTATTTTCTCTTTCTCCTAGCCCCTAGCAACCATCATTCTACTTTCTGTCTTTATGAATTTGATTATTCTAGGTATGTCATATAAGTGGAATCATGCACTATTTATCTTTTTGCGATTGGCTTATTTCACTTAGCAAAATGTCCTCAAGGTACACACATGTTTTAGCATGTTTCAGAATTTTACTCCTTTATAAGGCTCAATAATATTCTCTTGTATGTATGTATCACATTTGGTTTATCCATTTGTAGTCCTCATTGATGGACATTTGAGGTGTTTCCACATTTTGGCTGTTGTGAATAACACAGCTATGAAGAGCCATGTACAAATATCTCTTGGAGATCTTGCTTTCAATTTTGGGGGGCATATTTTTATTTTTTGAGTAACCCTCATACTGTTTTCCATAGTGGCTGTAGCATTTTACATTCCTACCAACAGTGAAGAAGTGTTTCGATTTCTCCACATCCTCACCAATACTTGTGATTTTCTGAGACATCTTAACGGGTATAAGGTGGTATCTCGTTGTGGTTTAAATTTGCATTTCCTTAGTGACTAGTGAGGTTGAGTATCTTCTGTGCTTGTTGGTGATTTGTGTATCTTCTTTGGAGAAATGTGTATTCAACTTTTTCTTCTATTTTTTGTTGGGTTTTGTCGTTGAGTTGTAGAAATCTTTCATATTGTCTATTGACTCCTACTGGATATATGATTTGCAGATATTTTCTCCCATTCCATAGGTTTCCTTAATTTTATTGATTTCGTCTTTTGATATACCAAAGTTTAAAATTTTTTTGTAGTCCAACTTACCTGTTTGAACTGTGTACACTTTTTAATGGTGGGAAAAAATGAAAAGAAAACTAATGCTTTGTGACGCATGAAAATTATATGAAATTCAAAGTCCATAAATAAAGATTATTGGAACATAGCCATGTGATTCATATAAATACATATATAGGTATTTTCTATGATTGGGCATGCCACAAGGGCAGAGTTGATTAGTTGGGCACACAAAGTTTAAAACATTTTCTATCTTGATTTAAAAAAAATTTTTTTTGAGACAGGGTCTTGCTGTGTCACCCAGGCTGGAGTGCAGTGGCAGTCATAACTTGCTGCAACCTTGGACACCTGAGCTTAAGTGATCCTCCTGCCTCAGCCTCCCGAGTAGCTGGGACTACACGTGCATGCCACTATGCCTGGCTAATTTTTATTTTATTATTTTATTTTATTTTAGTAGAGCCAAGGTCTTGCTATGTTGCTCAGGCTGGTCTCAAACTCCTGGCTTCAAGTGATCCTCCTGCCTTGGCCTCCCAAAGTGTTGGGATTATGGGTGTGAGCCACTGTGCCCGGCTCTATCTTGCTTTTCAAGGAAGAAGTTTGCCAACCCCAGTATTAGGCTGCAGTTGGTATTCTTGTTTTGTTCAATGCCTAGTGCAGCATTTTGGGTAGATTATATATTGGTAATAGGAGGTCCACCTACTACTCCTCCTGACTTATTTAGGCAGTAGTAAACAACTTAATAAAAGTGAGGAGGCTGCATAAAGCACATACTAGTGCCTTGGAGGTTTTCTCTTGCCCTAACAGGATACACTGCTCTTAGTAATGCTCTCCATGACAGATTTGAGGCCCCAGAAAAAGAAGGCTGTAGCTGCAGGGTTGGGGCAGCAGAGCACTCGGTCCATGAGGCAAAGTGGGCAAAAGTTGGAGCAGCAGGAGGGCTTAAGGGAGGCCTAGTTCTTTTAAATTTCTCAGAAGCATCCATACTGCCGATCCTCTCTGAGAACTGATCGAGTTGCTCAATCCTGTAGGGAATGAGTTCTCAAGCAGTGAAGAGGGGTGACATTCATATGCGATGAATATTTCCCACAGACTCCTATTGAAGCAGCTCTGTGGGCTTGGGCTTCTCTGGGCTTTGAGATGTTTGTGTGTATTCGGTCTTGCCATCTGATAAGATGGAAGAGAGCATGACCTCGTCACACCTCAGCTACTCCTCAGCACTCACTTTTTCTGATTTTGCAGCATATTTATCAAGCTCTTCTTTGTGGCGTTCTACATGGACCCTTTAGCTGGTCATGTACAGAACAATGGGGCAGTGTGGGCTTCACCTCCTGTTCCGTGGTGTTCGGGATAGCTGAGCCTTGGTGTGCCTGAAAGAGGAAGGAGAGCAATGAGGAAAGGAAAGAGAGCAGACATACCATGAGGAGTTAGCAACAGAGAACCTGATCTGTGCTGGGCCTATTCTTTAGGTAAATCACAGAAGATGCCCTTCTTAAGTAACATTACCACTGAGGACTGATAAAATGTACCATTTCATTGCCCGGGATGTATAAAATAGAGTCAGTCCTATTCCTTCTCAAGTTCTTATCTTTCACTAACATTTCCCCCCCAACATCTAGTCTTCACTAATTTTTGCTTTTGTGTCTATTTTCTAATTTTGCAGTTTCTTTTGCTTTGGATGGTTATAAATTTAAACTGGGTAGTGAAAAGTAGAATTATTTAAGATATGATTCACAGACACGCTGCCAGTCCTTAAACAGTTTGTTAGTGATCTGAGGTGGAATATAGAGCCTGTTCCAGAATGTAACCCAACCACATTACTAAGTACGTTGCTTTACTCAGCTGACATTTATTTTTCTGGTGGCAACTTTCTTAATGAAGGAAGGGGTGGTGTCAGCTGGTCGTCTTGTTGCCAACTGGCATTTGAGCACCAACGCAGTAAAAGTTGTTTTCCAGAACTTTCCACAAAAGTGAGGCCACTATGAATATGAAATGACAATTTAAAATCTATATGAATTATATTAATTTACTTTGGACTCTGCAAAGTATCATTTCTTTTAAAAGAGACTCACCCCAAAATACTTCTCAGGGAGAATGGGATAAAAAGCCAAAGAAATCTGTGTGTTGACTAAAGGTTTTGAGTTGAAGGCCACCTGTTGAGATCAGAGACTTTTTTTTTCTTTTTTAACTTTAGCTCACCCCACCCAACACAGCATCTATTAGAGTTAACTGCATTAGGCAGATACTCACGAAGAGCTTGTTGAATGTAATCCTCTTTTTTTTTTTCACACTTAACATTTTCTGTGTCTTGTGTGAAGAATGATATGGCTGAAGTTTCTGAAGAACATTGGTGAGCATGCAGTGACCTGGGTCCCTGACAACGCCTTCTCGCCCCTTGCCGGCAGAGGCCTGATGAGTCTTGTGCCCCTTTGCAAGAGGCTCTTTCGGTTTCATCATTCTCTCAGTGAGACTTTCTCATCAGAAGACTTTTTATTTTTCTCTTTCTAACACTTAACTTTCAAACAGGAATCACATGTACCCTTAAACCCAAGTTTTATACTTTCCCCAGTGATTTTTTTTAAACATTACAGTCAATATGCTTGAAATTCTGAAAGTTCTTTAAAAAACAAAAACAAATCCCAAACTCGTTCAAGAGTGGAAAAACAACTTGACGAAGTAAAATAATCAATTGCAAGTTGGTGAACTTTTAAAGAGCATTAATTCAATTGGATAAACTGCAGTTAAATAACTTTTATCAAGCAAACTGGGTTAGGTGGCTAAAAGCAAGAAAAAAAGTCCTAAAAACATACAGTGGGTAGCAGTTTATGTGTCAAGAAAAACTGAGAGAATTTTTGAAGCTCTGATGTCTAGCAGATAGCACTTAAATCATTTTTCTGCAAACTTCAGTCATAATACTTCAAAGAGTTACAGCCATAATACAAATTTTTAGACTAAGAAGTGGTGTTTGAAGTTATTTTATAGGATTTTGCTGTAAGGGCTCCAATTGATTTGTAGTAAGATAAAAGAAGAAAACTTTATTTTCGAAGCTTTGTCGGAAAAGCTTACCTCCCATTGGTTGTTCTGCCAATATGCCCGCGGGGCATGATGATGTAGACGCTGATATTATACACTTATACGAACCGAGCCGGTGTACGCCTCCTGCTGTTTGTGTTACGGTTAAAACCTGTCACAAAACTGGTGGTGATTTATTAAATGTTTAATGAAGTAAGACAGAAACTTCAATAACTACAAACAGAAAAGTAGAACATCACATTAAAATATAATATTACATATTACATTTCTATTTTTCTTCCCGATTTTTACTTGCTAAAAATGATAAGGGCACATTTGGAAATTCAGACAGCATAATAGAAATACTGAGAAGTACGCCTCATGTTAACAAAGAATATGCTTTAGTTTTATGCTTTACTTTCTTTTTCTTCTCTATAAGAGAAAAGAAAAAAAAATCTCTGTTCTGGAGCAACAGAATATTCAAACCTTGCTTACTAATAATTTCTTCATTAGATTTTCTGTTAATACTATTTAAACTACACCACTATCCATGTAGAACTAGACGACAATGTTGAAGTGTGGAATTAAATGTGCCGTATCTTTTTTTTTTTTTTTTTTTTTTGAGATGTGGTCTCACTGTATTGCCCAGGCTGGAGTGCAGTGGCACAGTCTCAGCTCACTGCAACCTCCACTGCCCAGGCTCAAGTGATCCTCCCATCCCAGCCTCCCAAGAAGCTGGGACCACAGGTATGAGTGACCATGCTCAGCTAATTTTTGTACTTTTTGTAGAGATGGGGTTTCATCGTGTTGCCCAGGCTGGTCTCGAACTCCTGAGCTCAAGCGATCCGCCCACCTAGGCCTCCCAAAGGGCTGGAATTATAGGCATGAGCCACCATGCCGGGTCTGCTGTATCCATTTTAGAATATTCTATTTAAATATTGCCCTAATGAACTTTTCTAAGTCCACACATATGAAAGGGTACGATAATAAACAATCACAGAGCTGCCTGAAATTTTGTCTTCTTAAAATAGATTCCATTTTCTTCTTCTATAGAATCTAGGATGTCATTTTAATTTTAAAAAGGGGGTTTTTATATAGCTTATCTAGCAGCCTGTATGTACCAAGCTAATGTCCATTCTTTGTGTATGTGTGTGGAGTGGGGGAGGGAAAGAAGAGAGATAGTTGCTATTTTCATTTCATTATTATATTACTCTCCTCTCACTCTATATATTACACCTTTTTCTTTCCTCCATTTAATAGCTTTGCAGTATCAATTTGCAGTATAAGTGATTACTTATGTTTATTGATTCTGATTTACTTAATCCTTGTAATGGAGATTCATACACTAGGTGAAGATGATATTTTGAAAGTACAAAAATATTGATTTTGTTTTAAGCATAAAATTCCTATACAACTATATAAACATCTTGCTTGTATTAAAATTTCTAAAAGGTCTTCCCTTTATGTTATTAGATACAGCCTGGCTTACTAGAGGGTCATTTATCCTTGGACTTACTTGATATGGACTAAAAAAATAATCCAATAAAAGAATTAAATGATTTACTTGGGAGAGGGATGGCATACCAATTAATTGATGAGCTGAATTTTTCACTTTTTAACTGTTCTCCACATTTAGTAGATTTAGACCACACAATGAATCTATCTAGAAGTTTTAGCTTCCAAATTTTTGCTTCTTTTATTCATCACAGAACACCAACTGAATACCTACTGTGCATGTCCTATTGGGGGAACAGCAATTAGAAAAACAGGCAAGGTCTCTGTTCCTGGAATTTACAGTCTAATTAAGGAGGCATCAAAAAGCAAAAACAAAAATTTTATAATTCTATGAAGAAAGCAGTGCTGTTATTAAAAACTTGGAATTCCTTCAAATCCATCAAAATAGGGTGACTCATGCTAGTATCATAAGGGCTGATAACTGAGCAGCCAAGGGAATGATCACACACTTGCAACTGACCACACAACTCAAGTATTTCTGTAATTCTAATTATTTCCATTATCTAAGTATATCAAGTAAACTTAACTATGGGGTAATCTAACCAATTAATTATTGATCCTTAAGAACTACTGGTCTGGTTAAAAAGATTGTGTGACTGTTTCTGGCTTAAATCAATACTTATTCATATTTTTGCTTCACCATTTTAAACAATTTACCTGTAAGTAAAATAATTTTTATTTAAAAATTAGAACTTGGGCTATTCAGTATTTAAGAACGAATCTCAAAAATCACTTTGAGGTACTAATTAATGTATTACTACAATTAGTCCTCTAATTCTTCCCCAAAGATAGAACTATCTATAAATAGTTTGGATTTAATCTAGTATATTGAGATAGATTTCAATCTTCATTTGGAAAAGTTCTTTGGACATAATGTTAAATAGTTAATTTACACATCAACCCAGAAACAGAGGGGTACAGTGGGCCTAGAAAGGGGCGGAGGTCTTGAGCCTGGTTTCTAGGACTGATCTTGCAACAACTCTGTGAAACCATGAGCAAATTTGTTCTACTCACTGGTTTATTTCATATAGGCCATTCAAACCTTCACAAAAAGTGACCTGTCCTTAAGGACGTTAATACTATTTACTTACGAGGAAAAAACAATTTTATTAATAGTATGTGATGAAATAAAGTCACAGTAATAAAGAGGTGTCAACTAGGAATTGTCATTCTTCAACTTATATGTAAATCATATAGAGATGAGAAAACCTGAAAAAGCCCCACACAGGAGCTAGCATGCAAAATAGTCCCTGAAAGTAGACAAAATTTCAATAAGCAAAGATGGATAAATGCAGGTTTCTGGGGGAGATAGCTTACCATGAACAAAGGAATGGAGGCAAGTTTATGTCAATTTCAGTGACTCAAAACTACACACTGTAGAATAAAACGTTTTCCACCTCTCTTCTCCCCTAGTATTTCAATATTCCCTTTTACTTCGTGTGTTATTTGAATTTAAAGTTGCATTTTGAATTCTTCTCTAATTGTTCTGCACCAGTGCACGGGAATACAAAATCAGCTTTGACAAAACGCACCACACATAGGTGCACAGTAAATATTTGTTCAATAAATGAATTTTAAAAAAGAGTCTTTGTTCTCAATTCCGTGTTTTCTTTCCTTCCAGCTTCTTTGGCCCTGAGAAATCAGCAGCTCAAAGATCTTAGAAACAGAAAAGTGATTCAGAAAAGTCATTTTAAAGCAGGTCCTCTTAGCGCTCAGTCTCCATGGAAGAAACCTAATTTATGTCAGCTTTGGGTTACACTACAGCAGGATTACCCTCTTGTTCCTGAGGTACTTCTCAGTAAAACTGAGAAAGTTTGTAGTTCATCACTTTTTCTTTTGTTACTTCCTGTGGCTACTGGAGAGATAGTTAAGGGTGCTACAGTGAGAGCAAGCTAGCCAAGGGGCAAAACAAAGCCAATTGTCTTGGGAGAGCTCTAATCCACTCATTTAAGAAAAAAAGAGACTCTTTGGTTCCTGGGCTTCCAGCGTTACTTTCACCCGAATCTCATTCAGTCAGCTTGGTTTCATGACTTCCATATGTCTGACAGGATAATTCTGCACTATCCTAACACAGCCAACACATATGTCTAGGGAGGCCAATGGCATTAAAAAATTATTTTTGTAAGACACTATAAGCCATGTTTCTAAAAATTTTAAATCATCTTTATTTGCTTGTATGTTTTCACTCAAAAACGTTTTTCAACATATTTAATCAAACTCCAAAAAAAGTAGATTTGAGGAGTTACAGACATTGGTGATGGTTACTCCTGGCCTTGGCATTCATGTCAAGGTTCCTGTCCTGCCAGCATGTCACGATGCTGCCAGGGATGTCATTTGTTGTTTGTCCTCATCTCTGTGGGATTCTCACCAAGCACCACTGTGAACAGCTTATTCCTCTATTTCCTTTCCTGACAACTCTGGGGATTTGAGTGGATGCATTGCCAGATTTCCCCAGACTGAGTGCCATACTCCAACAATTGGAGCTAAAGACACCCTTCCACATTATACTTTGGCATACATTATTGGTATCTGCAGGTAGTTTTCTGCCTTATTAGTAGGTGGAATTTTAGAAAGGCATCACACTGCTTTTAAATACCTTCTGTACTTCACAGATTCATCATAACAGTCACCCAAATTGACAGAAAAATTTCAACCTTAATTTGCTTAGCAGTCACAGAAGATAACACAGTGTGAATGGTTCCTCTGAATAAGCTATAATTGTTTTGTTATACTCATGTATTACCCTTCTCAGAAAAGGAAGGAATCTGTAACAAGACAGCCTGTTGAGCCTGCTAAATGAGAAAAATGAAGCTTAATTAAAAGATCTGTCTTTGCAATAAGGGAAGTGTGTGTGTGTGTGTGTGTGCGCGTATGTGTGTGTGTGTGTGTGTCTGTGTGTATTCCTTCCTCATTATGAAAGATTCTGGGATAAATATTTCAATCATACTTTTATAATTATTTGCAAGCACAACATATGGCATGCTGGGCTTCATTACATAACCTACATTGCTGTGTTTTATTTTGCCTATGATGTCAATAGGAAATGCAGCAGAAAATGGTTGGCCAGCTACTTTGGAAATCCAGACCTACATTATTAAAATCGGCAACACCCACTGCTAGGATAAGAATGCAAATATATGCAGCACTTTTCTTCCTGCTTAGTCCACAGGACATCTAGTGGTAAGCTGTGCAGTAGCAGCAACTTGCTGAGGGTTCTTTTAGCCTTTCCCATTACCAGTACTTTCGGGATGCCAATGCTTTCTTTATCATACTGCCGGGGAAACAGAAAACTGACCATCTGTCCCAATTGCACAATGTTTTATGGAAAATAAGTACAAGCTGATCAGTCAGATTTAAAAAATCAAGTGGCATCTCTGTAATTTGAATGGAAAGAGGACTTTAAAAGAAATTTAGATATAAACCATAGATTATTAAAGCAACAAGTTTTGAGTTTTGATAATACTATAACATGCTCAAGGATAATTTCTCTTTCCTGAACATTGTGATGAACTTTATAAGTAATCCCATTGTTTGTTGTTCTCAGAGTTTTGCTTTCAAAGTTTTCTACTTCTACTTAGGCAGGATTACTTTTTAAAGATACTATAAAATAATAAATATATTTTATGTAATCATTACTACTTATTTAGCGTTTGCCCTCAAATATCTAGGAATATTGCCTTATTAATTGTCTTTCCATCATGCACTTCCACTGTGTAATATGTAGATGAAAATGGGAACGCTAAGAAATGAATAACATGCTGCAATGAATGATGTCCAAAAGGCAGGGCATTTTCTTCTGCATGAATTGCAAGAATTTGGTTTCCCAAATCGATTTCAGAAATCTCTATGATTGCATTCCTTTCATTGCATTTTAATCAATATCTAACATAATTATGGACACAAACTCTTATGATGTGGCTATTAGTAGGTTAATTAGGTAATAATGAAAAAGATGCCACAGCTTACCATAGAGTTAGCACAGTAGGATTTGTTTCAGCATGAAATGAAGTTAAGTGTTAAAAATTCAATCTTTATGTGCTAATATGCACGCGCATACCTTGTTAATTATTGCCAAAGGACTCTTTCTACTTCTGAACACTAACAAATGAGTAATTCAGAAATAGATTATGTTTTATAATCTATACATGCAGATTAGTTTGACAAAGTCTACAAGATGTAAAAATCATGTAGCATGTTAGTATAAATACTATATACAGTATAACAAACCAAGTTTAAAGATTATAATATGGAGTGCTAATGTTTTAAATAAATCATGTAGATATTATTTTCAGTTTTTAAACTTATTTTAAAGTGAAAAGCACTCAAATCTGTGTATAAAAGTATATATTTATTATTGTTGCCTTCTCAATTCCTATTTTATTATCATTGATATTTTATCAGCATTGAAGATCAATTGCTTTTGAAACTAATAGTTGTAATTGAACTGCTGATGTTGGTTTGCAGAAATAGTGCTAACCTGTGACATATTAAATTGTGTGCAAATACAATTACTGAATTAGTGTCTACATTTCATAATGTTTTGGTATCATTCACATCTATAAGTCCCCATGGAAGCATCTAATTTATGTCAGCTTTGGGTTACACTATAGCAGGATTACCCTCTTGTTCCTGAGGTACTTCTCATGAAACTGAGAAAGTTTGTAGCTCATCTCTGTTTTTCTTTTGTTACTTCTTGTGGCTACTGAAGAGACAGTTAAGGGAGTGATAGTGAGAGCAAGCTAATCCAGGGGTGAAACAAAGTAAAAAAAAGTTTACTGCAAAAACTGCAGTAAAAGTGAGATTATCTGCTTCATTATTGGTGACTCTAATTTGAAATGAATAGCCAAATAGGAGACAATTGTATGAAACAGTTTGGTTTGTTGGAGTTGAAATAATTACTTAATCAACTGTTTTGTATAAATAAGCCACTGAGGTTCACAAACTCATGTTTGTGAGGCACTATTTAAATACTCTGTACAGACTGGTTTCTGAGAACTATTTTGTTATGCTGTCCTGTATATATTATGTAATATGACAGACAGGTGAGGCATGTGAATATGACCTGGTGGCACTAGGAGGCCCAACCAAAAGTAACTCCTTTCCCCACTCGTTCAGAACCAGTTGAGACACAGGCACAAGGATCAGGCAGATTGAATTCAAAATAGTAGCTTTTTGGTGTATTAGAACTGATAAAACTTTATTGGGAAAAGCTTTTGGCAAAGTGGGTTTGCTAATAGTTTACCCTAATTAATCTGGCTTAACTCTCTGGTCACAGAGGTCTTACTTCCCCTGTGTCTAATGAAGCAGAGAGATCAGATGAGAGTGTACCTTCCCTAACGGATAGGCAGAACCCATGCGTACAGGAGAGAAGGGTAGGGCTGAGCAGAGCTGCCCTTGTTCAGTACGTCTCTGAAACTTACCAGTCAGTCTTCTTTCAAGGTAGCTGTTATGGACTGAATCATGTCCTCTGACCCTCCTTCCAAATTCATGTATTGAAGGCTGGGTGCTATGGCTCATGCCTGTAATCCCAGCAGTTTGGTAGGCCAAGGCAGGTGGATCACTTGAGGTAAGGCATTCAAGACCAGCCCGACCAACATGGTGAAGCTCCATCTCTACTAAAAATACAAAAAAAGATTTTTTTTACAGGTGCATGCCTGTAATTTCAGCTACTTGGGAGACTGAGGCAGAAGAATCGCTTGAACCCTGGTGGTAGAGGTTGCAGTGAGCCAAGATCGTGCCATTGCATTCTAGCCTGGGCAACAAGAGCGAAATTCCATCTCAGAAAACAAATAAACAAACAAAACCAAAATTCATATATGGAAGTCCTGACCTGCAATGTGACTGTGTTTAGAGAGAGAACTTTTAAAGTGGTAATTAAGGGTAAAAGAAGTCATTAGGGTGGGGCTCTAATTCTATAGGACTGGTGTTCTTAGAAGAGGAGACATCAGGGACGCTCGCACACAGTGAAAAGGTCATGTGAGGACACAGCAAGAAGACAGTCATCTGCACGCCAAGGAGAGAGGCCCCAGGAGAAATCATTCCTGCGGGTACCTTGATCTTGTAGTTCCAGCCTTCAGAGCTGTAAGAAAATAGATGTCTGCGGTATTTTGTTATGGTAGCTATAGCAGACTGATGTAGTAGCCAGGAGTATTACTCCAGAGGAGGTGCCTCCATGTAGAATTATTAGGAGTGGAGGATAAATTTTATTCTGACATAAGCTATTGTTTCACAGTTCTCTGTCCTGTCTCCTGGACTGGATTGGGGGTCTCAAGTTGAAAGACTATGTATTCTGCTTCTTCATCTTGGCCAAGTTAATTAGCACATATGTACTCAGTAAATACTTCAAGATTAATAATGCTTTTGTCTTTATAGAGTTTTCTGCTTTTTCAATTTTGTTATTTTCCTTTCCCTAAAAGCTATGCATTACACTACCTGTGACCATCTTCATTAGTAGTGCAAGAGAAGTAAACGTCCAGCTAGAAAACTCTGCTTCTAAGGGAGAAAATTAATTATTGTGAATTTATATTATATCCCCTTTATTCAAAGTAAAATTTTTGTTAAAAGAATCGCAATGTGAATGCTAGATAATCTAATTGCAGTTACCAAGAAAATATAATTGCTTGTGGGTTTGTGTTCAATGTGTAACTGGAGCCCATTTAGCATTTTTAAACAACTTTTTATTTTCAGACGTATTCAGATTGTTTTAAAAGTTGCGAAAACAGTGCAGTTTTTACATTCTCCTCACCAGAATCCCCTAATGTCCACATATTATATAACCATAGTGTAATTATAGAAACAGGGAAATTAATATTGATACAATCTATTAACGAGTCTCCAGACCTTATTAGAAGTTGACCAGTTTTCCCAGACATTTACCACCTTGCACTTAGTTGTCCACAGCTTTCCCTAATTGTGACGTGATCTTTCATGACGATGCTTTGGAAGAGTGCTGGTGGATCATTTTGTAGAATATCTCTCAATTTCCGTTTGCAGTTTTCTCATGATTAGATTTAGGCTATGCATTTTTGGCTAGAATACTGAAAGTAAGGTGACATTCTCTGTGTATCATATCAGGTGTGATGTCGATATAATTTATTACCTGTGATCATAACTTGAAATACTTGGGAAAGGTGGTGTTTGCCAGGTTTCTTCATTGCGAAGTACTCTTTCTCCCTTTTTAATCAGTAAGTGTCTTCTGGGGAGATACTCTGAAGCTATGCAAATACTCCATTTTTTATCATACTTTTGTCCCCTATTTTAGCATCTATTGATGATTCTTGCCTGTAACACTTATTTCTATGATATTTGCCTAATGGTAATTTTTGAGTTTCATCATCCTTTTACTTTATTAATTGGAGTACTATAGGAAGAAAGAGCAGCCTCTTCTCTCATTTGTTTTATTTCTATTTTGGATATAAAGATATAAATAAGGATTCATGAATATTTCTTTTTTCTCTTGTTGTAATTCAATACCATCAATTGTTTTGTTGCAGGAGCCCATTATAAAAGCATAAAAAAGTCTTAAATATACAAATTCTAAACACTGATAAAGTCACTCTTCTAAAATGAATTACAGTAGCTCCTCCTTTTTTTATAGTTTCAGTTACCTAAAGCCAACTGTGGTCAGAATATAAGTTAAGTGCAATAGGATACAGAGAGACAGAGAGAGACCACATTCACATAACCTTTATTATAGTATATTCTTATAATTGTTCTATTATTATTAATTATTATTAATCTCTTACTGTGCCTAATTTATAATTAAACTTTATCATAGGTATGTATGTATAGGGGAAAAACATAGTATATAAGGATAGTACTGTCCACTATCTGGTTTCTGGCATCCACTGGGAATCTTGGGATGTATCATCTGCAGATAAGGGGGAACTACTATAATATTAGCCTTTAGACTTGAAATGATGTGGCTAACATGTTCTGAAGCAAATGTGCTAGTTGCTTTGAAAAGTAAAAATAGTACAAGATAGTCTATGCCCTCAATGAGTTAGTATAATAATTGGGGAGAGAAAAAGACACCCCCAAAAGGTACAATGATATTACATTTGAATAGTAGCACAGCAAGAGGCAATGTGCGTTTGATAACCCAATGAGGCAGGAAGTGTTTAAGCACTAGGATGGGGAGAACGCCTCTGTGCATCCTGCCGAGAGCTGACCACCAAGGGCCTGTTCAGCAAAGGCCTGTGTCTCATGCTACTCTGAGCTGGAAGAAGATTATAAAGTGAATACCATATTTCCTGAACAAAACAAAGGAAGAGTATTCCTCCTCGCGTCTTCTTCCCACTCACCGTTTTCCTTAAGGGTGAATTTTGAGCATTTATTTATGCATGAAAGTACAACAAACTAAATTAACTTTATGTACAGATTTTCATAATCTGGCTGAAGCTACCTGTTTGTCCCTATTTTACATTTTCCTCTTTAAATTCTACACCCCATCTCATTCTAGGCACATGAAACAATTTTCCAGATTCAACACATTTCCATACCTCTGTACATACCGTTCCTGCTAACTGTAATGCTTTTCAACATATCTTTGGGAAAGTTCTTCTCATCCTTTAAAGCCCATCTTAAAAATCACCACCTCGCTCTTTCGTAACCCAGCGCCCCGCAGTCCCGACACAGATTCCTGGATCTCAGCCCCATAGCAGCGATGATTCCTCTGCTGCTGCTGGCCGCGCTGCTGTGCGTCCCCGCCAGGGCCCTGACCTGCTACGGGGGACTCCGGGCAGCCTGTGGACTGGTTCGTGGTCTACAAGCTGCCAGCTGCCAGCCGGTCCGGCGAGTCGGTGCAGAGCGGGCTGCGGTACAAGTATCTGGACGAGAGCTCCGGGGGCTGGCGGGAAGGCAGCGGACTCATCAACAGCTGGAAGAGGGCCGTGGGCCGGAGCCTGCAACCGCTGTACCGGAGCAATAACAGCCAGCTCGCCTTCCTGCTCTACAATGACCAACCGCCTAAATCCAGCAATGCTCACATCTCTTCCAATCGTGGGCACACGAAGGGTGTCCTGCTCCTCGACCACGATGGGGGCTTCTGGCTGATCCACAGTGTACCCCAATTCCCTCCACCTGATGCATACAGCTGGCCTCAAAGCGCGCATACCTATGGGCAGACCCTGCTCTGTGTGTCTTTTCCCTTCAGCCAATTCTCGAAGATTGGCAAACAGCTGACCTACACCTACCCCTGGGTCTATAGCTACCAGCTGGAAGGGGTCTTTGCCCAGGAACTCCCTGACTTGGAGAATGCGATCAAGGGCCACCACGTTGGCCAAGAACCGTGGAACAGCAGCATCACACTCACATCCCAGGCCGGGGCTGTTATCCAGAGCTTTGCCAAGTTCTGGAAATTTGGAGATGACCTGTACTCTGGCTGGTTGGCAGCAGCCCTTGGTACCAACCTGCAGGTCCAGTTCTGGCAAAAGGGTACAGGCATCCTGCCCTCCAACTGCTCAGGGACCTGGCAGGTTCTGAATGTGAACCAGATAGCCTTCCCTGGACCAGCCAGCCCAAACTTCAGCAGCACAGAGGACCACTCCAAATGGTGCATGTCCCCACTTGGGCCCTGGACCTGTGTGGGTGACATGAATCGAAACCAGGGAGAGGAGCAGCGGGGTGGGGGCACACTGTGTGCCCAGCTGCCGGCCCTCTGGAAGGCCTTCCAGCCCCTGGTGAAGAAATGGCAGCCCTGTAATAGCTGGTAAGATCTAAGCCTCATGGCCAGGTGCAGTGACTCACGCATGCGATCCCAGCACTTTGGAATCCCAGCTCAGCCCCTTCCTAGCTATATGACCTTTGTGTGCCTTAACCACTCTGTAACACAGTCTACCTGTGTGAAAAATGAGAAACATAATACCTGCCATCAGGATTGTTGAGGAGTAAATAAATGGAGCCGGGCACGGTGGTTCATGCCTGTCATCCCAACACTTTGGGAGGCCAAGGTGGGCGGATCACCTTAGGTCAGAAGTTGGAGACCAGCCTGACCAACATGGAGAAACCCCTTCTCTACTAAAAAATACAAAATTACCTGGGCATGGTGGCACATGCTTGTAATCCCAGCTACTCAGGAGGCTGAGGCAGAAGAATCTCCTGAACCTGGGAGGTAGAGGTTGTGGTGAGCCGAGATTGTGCCATTGCACTCCAGACTGGGCAACAAGAGTGAAACTCTGTCTCAAAATAATAATAATAATAAATAAAAGGAAATTGGTGGAAAAAAAAAATCACCACCTCTTGGAACAAACCTACAACTCCCTGATACAGGTACTAGTCTTTGTCCCGGTGCTCCCGTGGTTCTTTTTTTTTTCATCTGGTATCTGCTTTAGATCTTACCATGCACTTGCAATTTACCTGTCTCTGCTCCTAGTTGCCACCTCCATTGGATTGAAACCTCATTGAGGACCGTGGCTCTGTCTTACACAGTATTATGCCTCTGGCTGTAGCTGGAACTGCGTCTGGAAGAGAGCGGGTGCTTGGTAAATGCTTGTTGAATGAATGCACAGTAGAACAATAAAACATTTTCACAAATATTCCCACTTCTTTCAAGACCATATTTCATTATACTTCCGTGAATTACCAACATCACACATCACCTTTTTGGTATGAGGTACTTTGTTTTAGACCACAGTCATCATATCATTGAGTACATTTATTCCTGTTATTGAATGTTAGTTCTGGAAATGGCTGAATTGAATATCAATGTTGTAGTACCTGGAATAGGATACAGGATCATAGTATATTGAGGATGCCAAAAATGTTTCATTTTCCTTTTAAAACAATTCTGGGTGATATTAAATCTGTTACTGTTAATCCAACAGATATTAAATCCCAATTTCTGAGTATGGGGAAAATGTAAGTCAATAAATACGTGTACTTTATTTTGTAAAATAGTTGTGTCGTGAAAATGTCCTGTTCTAACTTTAAAGTTTTGTAATTGCACATTGAAATGCTTTTGAATCCACTCTAAGGAGTGCTATTTTGCTAAGTGAAAAAAAAAATTCTAGTTCAGCTAATTTTCTTTTTTTTTCCGCCCCAAACGATTGTCCCGTATGATTATAGTTCAGCTAATTTTCAATACACCTGAGTTAATATATAAGATTTAATATTCTAGGTTTTCTTAAAAAAGCTCTCCTAAATTGAAAATATTACTTGATGTTTCTAGAAGTAAAAATAATAATGTAGAGAAATTTTCATGAGAAGAGTAAATGATATTTTAAAACACTGAGATAACTGGGAAACTTAAATCTCAAATGATTTCATTGAAGACAAATTTAAGATTTTTTTTGTATAAATTCAAGGGATACAAGTGCATTTTAATTACATGGATATATTACACAGTGGTTAAGTCTGGGCTTTTAGTGTAACCATCACCCGATAACATACATGGTACCCATTAACTAATTTCCACATTCTCTGTCCATGTGGACACATTATTTAGCTCCCACTTGTGAGAATGTGTGGTATTTGACTTTCTGCATTGTTTCACTTAAGATAATGGCCTCCAATTCCATTCATGTTGCTGCAAAAGACACAATTTTACTCCTGTTTTTAATGACCGAATGTATCCCATTGTATATAGAGACCACATTTTTAAAATCCAGTCATCCACTTAGGCTGATTCCATGTCTTTACGATTTTGAATTGTGCTGTGATAAACAGAGGAGTGCTGGTATCTTTTTGATATAATGACTTCTTTTCCTTTGTAGTGGGCTTGCTGTGTGAAATGGTAGTTCTATTTTTAGTTCTTTGAGAAATCTTTACATCATTTTCCGTAAAGGCTGAAATAATTTACATTCCCATCAACAGTGTATAAGCATTCCTTTTTCTCTGCATCCTCACCAATATCTGTTATTTTTTGATTTTTAAATAATAGCCATTCTGACTGATATAAGACAATATCCCATTGTGGTTTTAATTTGCATTATTCTGATAATTAGTGACATTGAGCTTTTGGCCGTTTGTATGTCTTCTTTTGAAAAGTGTCTATTGAGACCTTTTGTCCACTTTTTAACGTGGCTGTTTGTTCTTGTTGAGTTGAGTTCCTTGTAGATTCTGGATATCTATTATCAGATGCATAGTTTGCAAATATTTTCTCCCATTCTGCAGGTTGTCTGCCCACTATGTTGATTATTTCGTTTGCTCTGCAGAAGCCTTTTAATCTAATTCAGTCCCATTTGTCTATTTTTGGTTTTGTTATCTTTTTTAGGTCCTAGTCATGAATTCTTTGTCTAGACCAATATCCAGAAGAATTTTTCCTGTTTTTTTTTCTAGTATTTTTATAGTTTCACATCTTACATTTCAGTCTTTAATCCATCTTGAGTTAATTTTTGTATATAGTGAGAGACAGGGGTCCAGTTTTATTCTTCTGCATATGGCAATTCATTTTCCTAGCATCATTTATTGAAAAAAGTGTCCTTTTCCCAGTATATACTTCAGTCAATTTTGTCAAACATCAGTTGGCTGTAGACATATTGGCTTTATTCTGTATTCTCTATTTGGTTCCATTGATCTATGTGTCTATTTTTATTTTTATTTTTTTATTTTTTATTTTTTATTTTTATTTTTAAGAAAGAAAAGAAAAGAGAGAAAGAGAAAAAGAAGGAAAAAAGAGAATGAAAGAAAGAGAAAAGAAGAAGAAAAGAGGGAGAGAGAACGGGAATCTTGCTCTATTGCCCAGGCTAGAATGCAGTCTAAAAATGGGTATTGAAAAGCTCTTTTATACTAATAATCGTGTTATACAATGGAGACAGGAAGGTATAAGGGAGGAAAATAACAAACAAACAGCCAACCAATATTTCATTTAAACCTATGAAATGCTATGCAATTGCTGGAGAGTGATTTACTCCCAACCATGTGGTCACTTTTAGAATAGATGTGATGTGTTACTGAAGAAAATGTATGTTTTGTGGATTTGGATTAAAGTTCTGTAAATGTTTATTAAATTTACTTGTTCGAGGTCTAAGTTCAAGTCCCGGGTATCCTTGTTAACCTTCTGTCTCATTGATCTGTCCAATATTGACAATGTAGTGTTATAGTCTCCCACTATTATTGTGTGGGAGTCCAAGTCTCTTTGTAAGTCAGCAAGGAGTTGCCCTATGTATCTGGGTGCTCCTATATTGGGTGCGCATAGACTTAGGATCGTTAGCTCTTCCCATTACATTGATCCCTCTACCATTATACAATGTCCTTCTTATCTTTTTTGGTTTTTATTACTTTAAAGTCTATTTTATCAGAGACGAGAATTGCAACTCCTGCTTTTCTTTTTTTTTGCTCTCCATTTGGTTGGCAAATCTTCCTCCATCCCTTTGTTTTGAGTCTCTGTATATCCTTGCATGTGAGATGGGTCTGGATGCAGCTTACTGATGGGTTTTTTGGAATGGCTGATACTGGTTGTTCCTTTCTGTATATAGTGCTTCTTTCAGAAGCTCTTGCAAAGCAGGCCTGGTGGTAATGAAATCTCTGAGTACTTGCTTGTTCGTAAAAAATTGTATTTTTCCTTCACTTATGAAACTTAGTTTGGCTGGATATGAAATTCTGGGGTGAAAGTTCTTTTCTTTAAGGATGTTGAATATTGGCCCCCACTCTCTTCTGGCTTGTAGGGTTTCTGCTGAGAGGACTGCTATGAGTCTGATAGGCTTCCCTTTGTGGGTAACCTGACCTTTCTCTCTGGCTGCCCTTAGTATTTTCGCCTTCATTTCAACCCTGGTGAATCTAATGATTATGTGCCTTGGGGTTGCTCTTTTGAGGAACAGCTTTGTGGTGTTCTCTGTATTACCTGGAGTTGATTATTGTCCTGCCTTGCTAGGTTGGGAAAGTTTTCCTGGATAATATCCTGAAGAATATTTTCCAGCTTGGATTCATTCTCTTTGTCACATTCAGGTACACCTATCAAACGTAGATTAGGTCTTTTCACATAGTCCCATATTTCTTGGAGACTTTGCTTGTTCCTTTTTACCCTTTTTTCTCTAATCTTGTCTTCTCGTTTTATTTCATTAAGTTGGTCTTCAACCTCTGAAATCCTTTCTTCTGCTTGATCAATTCGACTGTTAAAACTTGTGCATACTTCACGAGAGTTCTCGTATTGTGTTTTCAACTCCATTAATTCACTTATATTCCTCTCTAAATTGTCCATTCTCGTTAACATTTCGTCAAACCTTTTTTCAAGGTTCTTAGTTTCCTTGCATTGGGCTAGAACATGTTCTTTTAGCTCACAGAAGTTTCTCATTATCCACCTTCTGAAGCCTGATTCCGTTAATTCCTCACATTCATTCTCGATCAGGCCTTGTTCAATTGGTGATGAGGAACTGCAATCCTCTGTAGGAGGAGAGGCATTCTGATTTTGGGTGTTTTCAGCCTTTTTATGCTGGTTTCTTCCCATCTTTGTGGATTTATTCACCTGTCGTCTGTTTAATTGCTGACTTTCAGATTAGGTCTCTGAGTGGACGTCCAGCTTGTTGGTGGTAAAGTTTTTTCTGTTTCTTAATTTTCCTTCAGTGGACGCCCCTCCCCCACAGAGCTGGACCTTCCCGGGTTCAGCTGTACTTGCTGTGAAACTCTCAATCCTCAGCAGTTCCAATTGCTGTGTTTTTTTTGTTGTTGTTGGGGGGGTACCAGCCTTCCCCTGCGGCGACCCACTACACCGGCTGAAACAGCAGCGTTAAGATTCGTGGCGCTTTTCTGTCCGAGAATCTCCCGGCCTGGTTCCCCACTTCAGTCCGCTTTTCAGTCAGCTGAATGGGAGACTCTGCCTTCCCGGAGCTCCAACGCCAACCAGAAGGGCACTCAGTCCCATATACTCCAGAGTGAGAACCGCTGCGCCGGGGTGCCTGCAAAACGGCCGCGCCAGCCAAAAGAGTCACGCTGGCGACCCGTGGGGGCTCCTCTGCCGGGAATCTCTTGGTCCATGGGCAGTAAAAATTCGTCTGAAAATGTGGTGTCCACTCACTCTCTGCGCTTTCAGTGGGAGCTACGATCCTGAGCTGCTACTAATCGGCCATCTTGGATCTCTCTCCTGTGTCTATTTTTATACCAGTACCTCTCTGTTTTGGTTACTATAGCCTTGTAGTATATTTGAGGTCAGGTAATGTGATGCCTGAAGATTTGTTCTTTCTGCCTTGCTTTGGTTGTTCAGGCTTTTTGGGAGGTTCCATATTCATTTTAGAATTGTTTTTCCTAATTAAAAAAAAATAATGTTGGTATTTTGTTAGGAATTGCATCAAATCTGTAGATTGATTTGGGCAATACGGTCATTTTAATGATATTAATTATTCTGACAAATTTAAGATTTAAGTTGTGTCCTTAAAACCCAGGAACCTACAATTGTTACCTATAGGACAAAATTTTATTTTTGTTTATTTATTTATTTATTTGAGACAGAGTCTTACTCTGTCGCCCAGGCAGGAGTGCAGTGGCATGATCTCAGCTCACTGAAACCTCTGCCTCTCGGGTTCAAGAGATTCTTCTGTCTTAGCCTCCTGAGTAGCTGGGATTATAGGCCCTCAGCACCACACCCAGATAATTTTTGTATTTTTAGTAGAGACCCAGTTTCACCATGTTGGCCAGGCTGGCCTAGAACTCCTGACCTCAAATGATCCACCTACCTTGGCCTCCCAAAGTGCTGGGATTACAGGCATGAGCCACTGTGCTTAGTTACCTATAAAAAAAAAAATTAATCTTGATTAGTTGACCCACATAAAAAAATAATAATAATTGCTTCATTCCTTAGGCTCCATGAAGAATTAAAAACACAGCACATAGAAACTAAACAGCATTGAGCATTCCAGGTGGATATAATAATTAAATAAATTCATTTGAAAGTGAAGTATTTTGCCTTAATTACCCAGCATTTGCTTTAATAAATTAACTCCTCTGTTATTACATGTACTGTTGAATTTTATGAAAAAAATAAAAATTAAGAGTTTGTTTTCAGTAACATGGTTTTATTACAGAGGATTCTAGCAAATGATCCTGCTTAATACATTCATTAGTGTAAACTTGTAAAACTGTTATTTGAGTCTTCTGACCTAACCAGGCTTTAAAAAATCAAACCTACCCTTTTCAAATATTAAACCTGGGTCTATTTCCACAACCAGAAAGATCTGACAGTTCCTCTCCAGCATCTTGCCTTTGTACAGTTGCACTTTGAATCTAATGAATACCAATGGTGAGTTCGCACGACTAGGAAAAACATCTATTTTATACATCTTTTCACAGAGGAATAGGTCTGCAGTGTTTAGGGACTACATGTCATATTCTATGCTTGATACTTGAATGGAAGTTGTGGGTTTTTTCCCAGCAATTTATTACAGAAAGTACAGAAATTATACTGTCTTCAAGATATTAGACTTCCATGGAAGCAATGTTTAGTTTCCTCTGAGAGGCCTGGACAGTGTCCATGGGGTCCATGGGCCTCCTTCTTGTCTGTTTGTATCTCAGGTCATGTGGTTACACTGTTTCCAGGGGGATGAGAGGAATATGAGAATGTGTCTCTGAAGAAGCCAAGTCAAATACAGATGCTTTGCCAATTTTCATCATTTAGTAGTTTTCATTTCTTCTTTCCTTAAGAGAACCTACCTAGCTATATCACAAGGCATCCTAGGATTAATGCAATGAATACCATAGACAAGAACTGTAATAATTGCAATGGGAGAGCTAATATATATATACATTTATAGGTGTTGTATGTTTAGATAATTAGAAAAGGCATATATATATGCCATTCATATAGACACACATAAACGCTGTCATAAATATACATATATATGTGTGTATGTATATATACATATATATATGTATATATATATGCATACACAACAATGTGTGTGTGTAGGTGAGGCCAACTAATTTGGAATGCCAGAAAGGGCATAAGACATGACACCAAAGATCTGGATTCCAATCTCACTTCTGCCACTTAGAAACCAGGTCACGCTGGAAAAATGCCTTCAAGTTCTGAGCTCCAGTTTAATGCTATGTGAAAACAGTGTTTTTCATATCTATCCTAGCTACATTCTCTGACAGAATTATAAGAATCAAATGGGATTTTTTATGTGAAAGAATTTTGTCAGGTGTAAAGCACTTGTTCAATGTATGTTAACGTTCATTGACTCATTTTCTAAAGCAACTGTGATGTGCCATACTGAAAATATGTACAAGACACAGCCCTCACACACTGTCTTCAATTAAGTTAGCCTAAGTGGGTGTGGGAGCTGAGGGGAGCGGTCAGGTAAACAGAAACTTTATATGCAGTAATGATAAGCCTGATATTAAATTCATATCAGTGTAAGTTATTTAAGAATAGAGAAGTGACTCATAGCTCGCTGTGTGGGGGAGAAAGAGGACTAGAAGAAAGTTTCTGGAAGAGACATTGCCTGGGCTCAGTCTTCAAGAGTGAGCAGGGGTTAAAGGGGTAACGTAGGAAGAATCAGAGAACAAAAGCCATTTCAAACAGAGAAATAGCATGGACACAGATAAGGAAGGCACAAACTATGTAGGGAACCAACCGGTTTCATTATTGTTGGGAGTAAACAGTAAAGAGCGTCAGGAAGTGGTAGGAAAAGTAAGGAGCTGCTCGGGGGTGAGCTTATTCCAGGGAAGAATGAAAACCATTGAAGGGTTGCAAGCAGGAGAGTCTCGTGGACAGATTTCCAATTTAGATAAATCACTCTAGCACTATGCATATGATAGACTTAAGGGTGATAAGACTGAAGGGGAGAGAGACCTGCTAAGAGGCTCTTGTCATAGAATGAGTCAAGGTTTCTCAGCCTTGGCATTATTTACATTTTGGGCTGGATAGTTTTTTGTTCAGGGGTTAGAGAGAGCTGGTCTGTGCATTGTAGAATTTTTGCATCCAGTCCTCTATTCATTAGATGCTAGTAGTACTTACCTTCCACCTCCAGAGGTGACAACCAAAACTATCTGCAGTTGCTCCTAAATGCCTCCTGTGGGGAGCACAGTCACCCTGGTGGAGAGCTTCTGGTCTAGGAGAAAGTTGCGAAGAAACACTCTGGCACTTGGTAATTGGTAATGGGATTAGAGAATAGATGACAGACTCAAGAAGAGTTTAGGAGGTAAAATGGACAGTTCTAAGTGATAGATTTATTGGAGAGAAAGAGAGAGGGAGAAGTCAAGAATGACTTACAGAGTTGGCTTTGTTGACTGAGTGAATGGTTATGTCTCCAACTGAGAGGTAGAATAAAAAAGGATGGGCACTGAAGTGACTCTCCTCTTTCAATATTTTGGCAACAAGAATGTCACTGGGGTTCTTATATTCAGCATTAGTAGGTTTGACAAATATCAAAATTTTATAAACCTTTTATATAACTAGAGTAAAGTTAAGGGGAAATTACTGGGGGAAGGGAAGAGGGAGAGAGTAAATGAGTAGCTCTGTTTAACAGATAAGGAGATATTAGGCTTATAGAGGTGATAAAAATGCCCAGCCCTAGAGAACAGAAAAGAAAGACATATTTGCATAACGCTTCCAATGTAAGCAGTGGTGATACATTTGGTTGCTGTAGGGAGAGCATTTTCAGTAGTAAAGTGGGGGGAAAAATGAAATAGTGGTGAGGTGAGTTCAATGTAAACTCAAGCTACAGCAACTGAAGACTTGGTTTATTTTTTTTTTATTTTTTACTTATTTATTTATTTATTTTTGTATTTTTTTATTGCATTTTAGGTTTTGGGGTACATGTGAAGAACATGAAAGATTGTTGCATAGGTACACACATGGCAGTGTGATTTGCTGCCTTCCTCCCGATCACCTATATCTGGCATTTCTCCCCCAGGCTATCTCTTCCCAACTCCCCACCCCCCCACTGTCCCTCCCCTATTTCCCCCCCCCGACAGACCCCAGTGTGTGATGATCCCCTTCCTGTGTCGATGTGTTCTCAATGTTCAACGCCCACCTATGAGTGAGAACATGCGGTGTTTGATTTTCTGTTCTTATGTCAGTTTGCTGAGAATGATGGTTTCCAGATTCATCCATGTCCCTACAAAGGACACGAACTCATAGTTTTTGATGGCTGCATAATATTCCATGGTATATATGTGCCACATTTTTCCTGTCCAGTCTATCATTGACGGGCATTTGGGTTGGTTCCAGGTCTTTGCTATTGTAAACAGTGCTGCAATGAATATTCGTGTGCATGTGTCCTTATAGTTGAATGATTTATAATCCTTTGGACATATACCCAGTAATGGGATTGCTGGGTCAAATGGAATTTTTATTTCTAGGTCCTTGAGGAATTGCCACACTGTCTTCCACAATAGTTGAACTAATTTACACTCCCACCAACAGTGTAAAAGTGTTCCATTTCTCGACATCCTCTCCAGAATCTGTTGTCTCCAGGTTTTTTAATGATCGCCATTCTAACTGGCGTGAGGTGGTGTCTCAATGTAGTTTTGATTTGCATTTCTCTAATGACCAGTGATGATGAGCATTTTTTCATATGTTTGTTGGCCTCATGTATGTCTTCTTTTGTAAAGTGCCTGTTCATATCCTTCGCCCACTTTTGAATGGGCTTGTTTTTTTTCTTGTAAATCTGTTTTAGTTCTTTGTAGATTCTGGATATCAGCCCTTTGTCAGATGGGTAGATTGCAAAAATTTTTTCCCGTTCTGTTGGTTGCCGATTCACTCTAATGACTGTTTCTTTTGCTGTGCAGAAGCTGTGGAGTTTGATTAGGTCCCATTTGTCTATTTTGGCTTTTGTTGCTAATGCTTTGGTGTTTTGGTCATGAAGTCCTTGCTTATGCCTATGTCCTGAAGGGTTTTGCCTAGGTTTTCTTCTAGGATTTTTATGGTGTTAGGTCTTATGTTTAAGTCTTTAATCAATCTGGAATTAATTTTAGTGTAAGGTGTCAGGAAGGGGTCCAGTTTCTGCTTTCTGCACAGGGCTAGCCAGTTTTCCCAACACCTGGGCTTTTTTGGGCGCTAGGCTCTTAATTGCTGCCTCAACTTCAGACCTTGTTATTGGTCTATTCAGGGTTTCGACTTCTTCCTGGTTTAGGCTTGGGAGGATGCAAGTGTCCAGGAATTTATCCAATTCTTCCAGGTTTACTAGTTTATGTGCATAGAGTTGTTTGTAATAATCTCTGATGATGGTTTGTATTTCTGTGGAATCTGTGGTGATATCCCCTTTATCATTTTTTATTGCATCTGTTTGATTATTTTCCCTTTCCTTTTTTATTAATCTGGCTAGTGGTTGATCTTTTCAAAAAACCAGCTCCTGGATTTATTGATTTTTTTGAAGGGTTTTTTGTGTCTCTATCTCCTTCAGTTCTGCTCTGATCTTAGTTATTTCTTGTCTTCTGCTAGGTTTTGAGTTTTTTTGATCTTGCTCCTCTAGCTCTTTCAGTTTTGATGATAGGGTGTCGATTTTAGATCTCTCCTTGCTTCTCATGTGGGCATTTATTGCTATATGTTTTCCTCTAGACACTGCTTTAAATGTGTCCCAGAGATTCTGGTATGTTGTATCTTCATTCTCGTTGGTGTTGAAGAACATCTTTATTTCTGCTTTCATTTCATTGTTTATCCAGTCAACATTCAAGAGCCAGTTGTTCAGTTTCCATGAAGTTGTGCGGTTCTGAGTTAGTTTCTGAATTCTGAGTTCTAACTTGATTGCACTGTGGTCTGAGAGACTGTTTGTTATTTCCATTCTTTTGCATTTGCTGAGGAGTGATTTCCTTCCAATTATGTGGTCAGTTTTAGACTAGGTGTGACGTGGTGCTGAGAAGAATGTATATTCTGTGGATTTGGGGTGGAGAGTTCTGTAAATGTCTATTAGGTTTGCTTGGTCCAGGTCTGAGTTCAAGTCCTGGATATCCTTGTTAATTTTCTGTCTTGTTGATCTGTCTAATATTGACAATGGGGTGTTAACATTTCCCACTATTATTATGTGGGAGTCTAAGTCTCTTTGTAAGTCATTAAGAACTTGCCTTATGTATCTGGGTGCTCCTGTATTGGGTGCATATATATTTAGGATCATTAGCTCTTCTTGCTGCATTGATCCTTTCACCATTATGTGATGTTCTCCTTTGTCTCTTTTGATCTTTGTTGGCTTAAAGTCTATTTTATCAGAGTCAAGAATTGCAACTCCTGCTTTTTTTTGCTGTCCATTTGCTTGGTAAATCTTTCTCCATCCCTTTATTTTGAGCCTTTGTGTATCCTTGCATGTGAGATGGGCTTCCTGGATACAGCACACCGACGGGTTTTGGCTTTTTATCCAATTTGCCAGTCTGTGTCTTTTGATTGGGGCATTTAGCCCATTTACATTAGGGTTAATATTGTTATGTGTGAATTCAATCCTGCCATTTTGATGCTAGCTGGCTGTTTTGCCCGTTAGTTGATGCAGTTTCTTCATTGTTGATGCTCTTTACCATTTGGTATGTTTTTGGAGTGGCTGGTACTGGTTGTTCCTTTCTATGTTTAGTCCCTCTTTCAGGAGCTCTTGTAAAGCAGGTCTGGTGGTGATGAAATCTCTGAGTACTTGCTTGTTCGTAAAGGATTTTATTTTTCCTTCACTTATGAAGCTTAGTTTGGCTGGATATGAAATTCTGGGGTGAAAGTTCTTTTCTTTAAGGATGTTGAATATTGGCCCCCAGTCTCTTCTGGCTTGTAGGGTTTCTGCCAAAAGATCTGCTGTGAGTCTGATGGGCTTCCCTTTGTGGGTAACCAGACCTTTCTCTCTGACTGCCTTTGGCATTTTTTCCTTCATTTCAACGCTGGTGAATCTGACGATTATGTGCCTTGGGGTTGCTCTTCTTGAGAAATATCTTTGTGGTGTTCTCTGTATTTCCTGGACTTGAATATTGGCCTGCCTTGCTGGGTTGGGGAAGTTTTCCTGGATAATATCCTGAAGAGTATTTTCCAGCTTGGATTCATTCTCTCCATCACATTCAGGTGCACCTATCAAACGTAGATTAGGTCTTTTCACATAGTCCCATATTTCTTGGAGACTTTGTTCATTCCTTTTTACCCTTTTTTCTCTAATCTTGCCTTCTTGTTTTATTTCATTGAGTTGATCTTCAACCTCTGATGTCCTTTCTTCTGCTTGGTCAATTCGGCTGTTGAAACTTGTGTATGCTTCGTGACGTTCTCGTGTTGTGTTTTTCAGCTCCATCAATTCACTTATATTCCTCTCTAAGTTGTTTATTCTCGTTAGCATTCCGTCAAATCTTTTTTTCTAGGTTCATAGTTTCTTTGTGTTAGGTTAGAACATGTTCTTTTAGCTCACAGAAGTTTCCTATTACCTACCTTCTGAAGCCTGATTCTGTCAATTCATCACACTCATTCTCCATCTAGCCTTGTTCCCTTGCTGGTGAGGAGTTGGGATCCCTTGTAGGAGGAGAGTTGTTCTGGTTTTGGGTGTTTTCATCCTTTTTGCACTGGTTTCTTCCCATCTTTGTGGATTTATCCACCTGTCGTCTTTGTAGTTGTTGACTTTCAGATTGGGTCTCTGAGTGTACATCCAGTTTGTTGATGACGAAGTTATTTCTGTTTCTTAGTTTTCCTTCTAACAGTCAGGCTCCTCTGCTGTAGGACTTCTGAGGTCCACTCCAGGCCCTGCTTGCCTGGGGGATCACCTGCAGTGACTGCAGAACAGTAAAGGTTGCTGCCAGTTTCTTCTTCTGCTATCTTTGTCCCAGAAGGATACCCACCAGATGTCAGTCTGAGCTCTCCTTTATGAGATGACTCTTGGATATATGGGGTTCAAGGAGCTGCTTGAGGAGACAGTCTTCCTTCATAGGAGCTCAAGTGCTGAGCTGTGAGCTCCATTTCATTCAGAGCCGCTGGGCAGGTATGTTTTAGTCTGCTGCAGCAGAACTCATAACCCCCCAGCTGCTATGTGAACTTCCCTGCAGTCCTGTTTATACGGGTATAGTTAGAACTGCCTCGGCAATGGCGGCCCACCTCTATAATGGCAGACTTTCTCTCTAACGGCGGGCTGCCTCGGCAATGGCGGACTCTCTCTGTAATGGCGGGGCTGCCTCGGCAATGGCAGGCTGCCTCAGCAATGGCGGACTACCTCCGTAGTGGTGGACTGCCTCAGTAATGGTGGACATCCCCTCCCTCACAAAGCTGGACCGTCCTGAGTTCAGCTGTGCTTGCTGTGAAACTCTCAATCCAGAGCGTTTCTGATGCTGTTTTTTTATGGGGCTGGAACCAGCTGAGTCTGAACACCTGACTCCTGCCTCAGAGCCCTTTTTTTTTTTTTTTTAGTTGACCGGTTGACTCTGTCTCCCAGGTGTTCCAGTCACCTGTTGAAAAGGTGCTGGGATCTGTGTGATTTCCCATGTGGTGACCCACTGTGCCAGCCGATACAGCCATGCTGAGATTCATGGAGCTTTTTTGCCTGGGAATCTCCTGGCTTGTCTCCCTGTTTCAGTCCCCTTTTTTATCAGTTGAATGGGTGACGCTGTCTCCCAGGAGCTCCAATCGCCAGCTAAAACAGCGCCCAGACCCATGTATTTTGTATGGATAACCGCTGCACCGGGGTGCCAGCAAAACAGCTGCGCAGGTGAAAACAGCCGCACTGACTAAACAGCTGCGCCGGCCAAAATAGCCGTGCTGGTGACCCGTGGGGCTCCTCCACCTGGGAATCTCCTGTTCTGTGGGCATTAAAAATCCATCTGAAAATGCAGCGTCCACTCACCCTCCGCGCTTTCGCTGGGAGCTGCAATCCTGAGCTGCTCCTAATCAGCCATCTTGGATCCGTCGACTAAGTTTATTTTTTATTGTTTATTTATTTATTTATTTTTACAGGTTTGGTTGGGAAGAGGAGAAAAGGGTTTCATGGTAATAAGGGAAGTCTTGAGGAGTATATTTTTCTCAAAGTGTGAGAGATTTGCGCTTGTTTGGGTACTAAGGGACTAGGGTATATGGTGGGGAGAAATAGGGAATCCTAGGAATCCTGAGAATAGGAAAGGTGAAAAGAACAAATGAGTTTATGCTGGAATAACAGGAGGGACATATCTTCTGAGACTGGAGAAGAGACATATGTCATTTTTCTATTTAAATTTATAGTTAGGCATTCTGAAGGCTGAGGAAGATCATGACTAATGGCTTACTTTTTGTGAAGAGAAAGGACACTAATTATCTGCTAAGAGTGAGAACAATGTATGTCCTAAAGAGTAGAATAAATATGGAAGAGAACTAAGGAGGAACAAAAAAAATAAATAGAAAGAGGCGGGGCAGAGCTGCATTTAGAGAATTTGAATTTGGTTTTATGGTTTTTCTAAAGCAACACACTGATGCCTGGGTGTAGAAGCAGAGACAGTAACTTATACAGTGATGTAAGTTGGGTTTTGCTATGTGGAAATGATGGAATTACAGGACTGTAAGGAGAATCAAAGGTGTTGATGAGATAGTTGTTCAGATGACCAGCTGTGAGGTTCAGGATGAGGAAGAAAAAGAAGAAAGTTTAGTTTAACTATTTATTAGCAGTTGGAATCTGGGCAAATTACTAATAATATTGTTTGTGAAAATATATTTTCTAGTAATATTTCTAATATGGTACCTGGCACATTACAGATACTCCACAAATGTCAGTTTCCTTTCTTTTTTCCCTTCAAAAACAAGTAAAAATGTAGAGAAACCAGCACCACCAACTTACTAGCTGTGTGACCTTGAGCAAATGACATAATCAGAGTATTAGTTTCTTTATCTGTAAAATGGGTATGATAATGACAATTGCCCTTCCTGTTCTATCTCAAGGAGCTACTTTAAAATAGTTGTTGTAAAATGATCAATGTGACATTATAATCAGTGTAAATTTTAAAGTTCTAGAGAAACCTAAGTTATTACAAGTCTACATTATATAGTAGTCATGTAAATTTCATGTTCTTAATTAGAAGATAGAGATCAGTAATACCTGTGAGCAAAGATACATTCTCCAATATAATACCTTGTCAGAAATGGTTACCAAGGTGAACATAATACAAATGCAATGTATTTTATTCCAGAACGATGGAAAAAGTATGGTGATAATGTCAAGAAACTATTAATATAATTATTATAATGTATGCTGTAATGTGCAAAATGTGATTTGGAAAATAGATGAGAAGTTAATAATGAGGTTTTGTGGGGAATAATGAGGATTACATAGTTTAATTGGTGGGGAAGTAATAGGGAAAATCTGCTGGCTAAGCAGACCCAGGTCAAGAAAAGACTGAACTCATGTTGAGGAGATGCTTGCGAACTGGAATATGAATTCTTCTTTCTCAATCCACTTCTAGGAATGGTCATCAGATCCTGTTTTATCCTTCTAAGGGGAGCAGTTATTATATGAAGGCAGGGAGTGAGGAAAAGAGAGCATTCTTCTGACAAATCCCTACTTATTACCTAACATAACCAATCACTTTTGATCCCTCAACTGGCTTTATGAATAATGTGATTTCAGGAAGTCCAAAGATGTCCTTCCCCCTGATTGATGATGTAAGAATTGTCAGACTCAATTAAAATGGAAAGGTTTTAAGATGATAAATTGTTTTTGTACCAGTACCATGCTGTTTTTGTTAATGTAGCCTTGTAGTATAGTTTGAAGTGGGGCAGTGTGATACCTCCAGCTTTGCTCTTTCTGCTTAGGATTGCCTTGGCTATTTGGACTCTTTTTTGGTTCCATATGACTTTTAAAATATTTTTTTTCTAATTCTATGAAGAATGTCATTGGTAGTTTTATAGGAATAACATTGAATCTGTAAATTGCTTTGGGAATTATGGCCATTTTAACAATATTGATTCTTCCTATCCATGAACATGTTTTTCCATTTGTTTGTGTTATCACTGATTTCTTTGAGCATTGTTTTGTAACTTTCATTGTAGAGAATTTTTTACCTCCCTGGTTAGCTGTATTCCTAGTTATTTTATTCTTTTTGTGGCTATCGTGAATGGAAGTGCATTCTTGGTTTGGCTCTTAGCTTCAAAGTTGTTGGTGTATAGGAATGCTGCTGATTTTTGTACATTGATTTTGTATCCTGAAACTTTGGTGAAGTTATTTATCAGATCAAGAAGCATTTGGGCCAAGACTTTGTGGTTTCCTAGGTATAGAATCATATCATCTGCAAACTGGGTTAGTTGACTTTCTTTCTTCCTATTTGAATGCCTTTTATTTCTTCCTCTTGTGTAATTGCTCTGACTGGAACTTCCAGGATCATGTTGAATGGGAGTGGTGAGAGAGGATATTCTTGTCTTGTCCCAGTTTTCAAGGGGACTGCTTCCAGCTTTTGCCTATTCAGTATGATGCTATGGGTCTGTCATAGAAGGCTTTTATTATTTGAAAGTATGTTCCTTCAATGCCTATTTTTTGAGGGCATTTAACCTGAAGGGATGTTGAATTTTATGGAAAGACTTTTTTACATCTATTGAGATAATTATGTGGTTTTTGTGTTTCTGCTTATGTGATGAATCACAGACACGGAATGAATCTAAATGCCCATCAGTGGTACACTGGATAAAGAAAATATGGTACATATACACTATGGAACACTACACAGCCATACAAACTAATGAAATAACGTCCTTTGCATCAACATGAATGGAGCTGGAGGCCATTATCCTAAGTGAACTAACACAGAAACAGAAAACCAAATACCACGTGTTCTCATTTATAAGTGGGAGCTAAACATTGAGTACATATGGACACAAAGAAGGAAACAATAGACACCAGGGCCTACTTGAGGGCAGAAGAAGGGAGGAGGGTGAGGATCGAAAAACTACCCATCAGGTACTAGGCTTATTACCTCAGTGATGAAATAATCTGTACACCAACACCCTGTGACACACAATTTATCTATATTACAAACCTGCACATGTAACCCCAAACCTAAAATAAAAGCTAAAAACATAATAAATTGAAATTTATACATGCTAAAGAAGTGCACACTTAGTTCCTGCTTTGAGGGAGGTAAGAGGCTAGCTCAGAGCACCTGAAATAGGGGCTAAGGAGGGAGAAACCACCAAGGAGGGTAAAGGACCACAGAAAGGAAGATTGGGAATACTAAAGGCAAACCAAACTGGTGCAAGGTTGGTACTTCCCTTTACACAGGGGCAGCTGGCATGTGGCTCTGCCCCACCCCTCCAGCCATGTGTTTTAAAGCCTGTCTTTGTTATTAAGAAGTAACATTATCCATAGACTGAGATTATTTCTCTATTCTACCTGGACAGCAATGGGTAATTCTACCAGAGAACAGTCTTAGAAAACATTTCTAAAGTTTATTTCCAATCAAGCTAATTGTCAGATGACAAAGAGCCCATTCTACAATAAAAATTATTACCTTATTGATTGTTGCAAGTAAGAATGGGAACAAGTCATTTAATCTTTCCGGCTTCCATATTGCCCTAAAAAAGGAAAGAACTGGATGAGTTGGTTTCTAAAATCTTTTCTAGTTTGAGGTTTCTACTCTTCTATGATACAGAAGGAAACATGTACTAGACAATGACAAGATCCAATTTATTCAATAGTTGCCTACCAAAATTATAGTGCAGTATATTGATAAATTGGCTTCAGTCCAAGTTATCAGTCTGTTCATAAATGATATGAAGATATCAGAAAAAGATAGTCAACAGCTTTTAATCAATCTTGGGAGAATGAAAATAAGGCAGATAAAGCCATTAGAACAAAGTAAGTGAAAAATTCTATCTCTTTCTGAGTTAAAGTCTTATCTAATAGAGATTAGATTAGTTCTTCTATCAGTACAATTCATTTTTGGCTTTTAAAATGTTACCATAATGCAGAAGGCCATAATAAATATGTTGGCTTATCCCAACAGAATTTTTAAACTCAATGAAATAAGAACACCATATATCGAGAATTTCACGATTGTGATTTTTGGTTTTCCAGTTTTAATAATCTGATGGTGGGCAATCAGTCTAATTTACATGGCAATCAAGCCATGTAAAGTTATAGGTATGACTCATTTGAAAAACTCAGTGAAAAATACCTTTAAATGTCTAAATCTGTGGAGTGATTATTCATTTGCTTTTGTCTGCCTGCTGATACTAGATAACAAGTAGAACATTTTTAGCTATTTTAACTACTCAGAGACATAGTCTTGTTCATATAATTATAAATGTTTCCAATTACTTTTCTTTTGAGAGCTTTAAAAGTATTCTCAGATGATTTCATGGGTCTCAGAAAAGTTACTTTGTTTTCTTGGGTCACCATAGAAGCAAGAAAGTCATTTTCATTCCCACTTACAAGAAATCAATCAACATTTATAGAACACCTATTTTATTCTGGGCCTTAGGCTAAGCAATGTGGTGGATACAATGATGAATAAGATATGATCTCTGCCCTCAAGGCAAGCCAGGCTCTTAGACAAAAAAAAAAAAAAAAAAAAAATACCAAACAGACAATACAGGGCAGCATATGATAAGTGGAAAATGAGTGGCCTGGGAAATGAGAATTCTAGTGCTTTAGAGGTAGGAGAAATCATTTTGGCCTGAGGTGATTAGAGAAGCCTCCAGGGATGTGTGGAAGATGACCTGGACCTTGGAGGATTCATGGGTTGAGACAAGTAAGTAGAGAAGAGGAGAGTACGCCAGGCAGAGGAAATGGAGTGAAGAGTGATAGAGCGGTGCTGGTACCCAACAAGAGAAGCAGGATCAGCCTCTGCAGCCTGCCGTGGAGTCAGGTGGTACACAAGACCAAGAATTGACCTGTGCCTTAACTGCAGATAGGCAGGTGGATGATGGCAAAGGCAACCCTGGGAGGGTAAAATGCAAGACTTATTTGCAATTTAAATGCAGCAACGGAGCCATAGAAGCACAGAGAGCAGCATCTGGGGTGGCTCCCAGGGAGCTGTTCCCCCTAGCATGGAGGCAGCAACTTGGAGTAAAGATACCTTGGAATGTGAACTTTGCTGCCAACTCATTCTGTACCCTCTGGTGCCCCAGGATTCTCTCTTTCAAATGACGTATTTGAACTGAGGTGATTAGTTAACACTGGAGTCTCCTTCAGTTCTCATGTTTTTGTGTGTATCTCTGTGAAGGAAATCCGTCTTTACTCTCTGCAACTATAGTACACTTTTTAAAGATTAAGCCAACTATCAAGGCTTTTTCACTATATTTCTAGTATTCAAAACAGTCATCAATATGAAATAACATCTTAACATTTTTTTCTTACATGTTAGCCTTATAAGCATAGGTGAAAACTAATGTAAGTTAACAGTTAAGCCCACAACCTGGGTTCAAATTCTAGTCTGCTTACTTAGGAGCTTTGTGACCTGGAGAAAGCTACTTAATTTTTTTAAACCTCAGGTTTGTTTTTTTTTTTTAATCTGTAAAAAGAGGATTACAAAGCACCTACAGGTTATGATTTCCTATAAGAGTATATATAAAATTGCTTAGCATGGAGTCTGGCATCTGGAGAGTATTCAATGTTGGCTCTTTTATTATTATTAATATAGTACTGTTAACTGTTGTTGGCATTTTTAATCTTTTAAAAATGATTTTGTAGAATTAAGTAACATGGGAATTATCTGGTAATTACAAACCTGAAAGTGCTGCACACATTATAGATTGACAAACAATGATAGAAAGAAACTCAGGAAAACTAGAAATTTGAGACTGAAAAAACTAAAGTTTAAAATGGGAAAGAGCTAAGTGCCTGGAGATAAAGTTGGGAAACAGATATCCAGTGAAAGGCAGAAATACCTCAAAAGCCCTAGAGTCACAGTAAACAGCACCTGGAAACTGGACCTGCAAAGTGATGAGATGATACAGTTCTGGACACCTGATTATTGGAAAGGTGTTAACCAACAAGAAAGAATGGAAAGTAGAAAAAGAGGGCTCGAGGGACCAAAATTTGATTGAAGATTTTTGAGAACTAGACATCTATATCACTGAGAGGAGTATCTGTCTGACAATATGCTTGTCAGGCATGTGGACTGGAAAGATAGAAATATCAGGGAAGGAGATGAGATAAAAGAGTAAGGTGGGCAAATGTCCTCTCCCTGCCTGTAGTGGGATCGATTCAAATAAAGAAAAATATTTCTAATGGCCAGGTTCCCTGAGGATGCAATAGAAGCCATTTATATCCCATCAGGACAAAGCTCTGGAGAACACGTTGTGGGGGAATTGTCTGCAATCGGTGGGAGCGAGACAGAGCAATGTTTCCAGTTAGTGTGGAGCCAGCTAAAATCGCAGCAATCTCTTTGTGAGGGTGCCACTGTGACTCCATAGAAAGAACAGCCTGTTGGATTAAAATAATTCGTATTTGCATAGTGCTTAGAATAGTCCGTGGCACAGATTTAGTGTTATACAAATGTTTGTTAAATAAATGAATTTAGTTTCTGAAGATAGTTGGCAACCAAATCAGGAATCATTAGTCTCGCTTCGGGGGATGATCGAATCTACTTGCCAAATGAGAGGCAATAGGTTATGAAATCAAGCCAAGAAAATTCTGGAAGCAATGTGTATCACTGGGGCTGAAGACCAATCTGTAGAACCCCTGTCCTCAGGTAGCAGGCAAAGCAAAAAGTGTTTGAAAGAAAGCTATACCAAGTTTGACATGATTTCTGATCTGAAAGAGTGTTATTATGAGAGTCTCTAGGATACCAAGCCCCTTTCATCTTCTTCATTAAACTTTTACTCAACATTTGTGGAGAGTTAACTGTTGACCATGAATCTTTAGTTGCTCTGCTTCTGCTCAGCTGCTAACGCACATCTGCATGCCGTCGGCACCACTGACCTAGCAATTCAAGGGGATCAGACTACCTGGCACCAAGAAGGACCGCTTTTTTCCGTAGGAAGCTGTATCGTACTCTACTTCTTGATCATTGTCATGTAGGTATCCACTGCAGAGGGAAATTTGGCTGTTAGTATTACAGATTCTTCTCCTACTGATCTTCCTCTTGCCTTCCAAGACTTTCATGGCATTTGTTTTGTTTATCTTTTTCCTCAAAGAAAATTGAGAAAGTACTTTCTAAGGCCTTCTTTTCCCATTCCAAATGATCATTTACGGAAATCCCAATGTCCTATGGATGATATATCAATTTGAAATTATAATTGTACCGAATCAGTATTCCTAGACATTCCTCTAAAGTCATAGAAAGTCTGATTGACTCTATTGAGACTCAACTTCCTAAGGAGGTGTGGTAGAAACTTATTCCAAACAATGAAGGCTGACAAAGGCCTACAGCCAATGCTTTGTTTACAAAAAACTTGACTTATCCTCTATAACTCTTACAACTATACCGAGTAGTGAGCTGAGACAACAATACCGTTATTTTTTTCATGCGTATAAGTAAACGTACCTTTAAGTGATCTGCCCAATTTTATACATCTATTAAGTGGTAGAGCTAGAACTCCAATTCAGAACTCTTGAATGAAAGTTATAAGCTTTTTCTTCTTCTTAAGGTTGAATTTGATGTCTGGAAATATAGATTGCATTTACAAATTTCTGCTAGATTAATCAAGTAATTGAGTTTTTTTGCCACTGAGTTTTGTTGAGTTCCTTATACATATATTTTTGTTTCTTTTTGAGACAGCGTCTCATTGTCCAGGCTGGAGTGCAGTGGCATGATCATGGCTCACTGCAGCATTGACTTCTCAGGCTCAGGTGATTCTCCCACCTTAGCCTCCTCAATATCTGGGTCTACAGGCATGCACCACTACTTCTGGCTAATTTTTGTATTTTTTTGTAGAGATGGAGTTTCGCTATATTGCCCAGACTGGTCTCAAACTCCTGAGCTCAAGTGATTCTCCTGCTTCGGCCTCCCAAGTGCTGGAATTATAGGCATGAGCCACTGTGCCCAGCCAGTTCCTTATATACTTTAAATATTAACTCCTTAACTGATATATGGTTCCCAAATATTTTCTCCCAGCCCATTGACTGTCTTTTCATTTTGTTATTTCCCTTGCTGTGCAGAAGCTTTATAATTTGATGTAGTACCACCTGTTTATTTTTGCTTTTGTTGCCTGTGTTTTTGGCGACAGATCCAGAAAATCCTTGCCAGCAGCAGTAGTAAGAAACCTTTCCCCTATATTTTTGTGTAGGAGTTTTAGGCTTTCAGGTCTTATGTTTAGGTCTTTAATCCATTTTGAGTTGATTTTTGTATGTGGCGTTAAGATAAGGATACTGAATAGACATTTTTCCAAAGAGGACATAAAAAATGGCCAATACCTGTATGAAAAGGTGATCATTAATCATCAGGGAAATACAAATCAAAACCACAATGAGATATCATTTCACATAGTTAGAATGGCTATCAAAATGACAAGAGATAACAGGTGTTGATGAGCTGTGAAGAGAACCCTTGTACAATGTTGCTGGGTGCCACTATTGTGGAAAACAATATGGGGGTTCTTAAGGAAACTAAAAGTAGAGCTTCTGGGTGACCCAGCAATCCCTTATGCACCCAAAGGAAATGAGGTCAGTACCTTATGAAAATATATGTGCTCCCATGTTCACTGCAGCACTATTCACAACAGCTAAGATATGGAAACAACTTCTTAAGATATCATCAATGGACTAATGAATAAAAACATTGTATATATGCATATATATATACACAATGGAACATTATGAAATATTAATTAATATACATACAATGGAATACAAAAGAATTTGATTCAGCCTTAAAGAAAAAGGAGATCCTGTTATTTTCAACAACACAGATGAACCTAGAAAATATTACGCTAAGTGAAATAAGGCAAACACAGAAAGAAAAATACTGTATAATCTCACTTATATATGAAATCTAAAAATAAAACAAAAAAATGAACAGAAAACCTTGAATAACATAGAAACAGAGTGTAGAATGGTGGTTATCAAGGGCTGGAGGTAATGGGGAAATGAGGAGATGGAGGTCAAGGGGTACAAAGTCTTGGTTATGTAAGATGGATCAGTCTGGGTATCTAAAATACAACATGAGAACTCTAGTTAATATTGTATTTCATGAAGGAGATGTGCTGAGAGAGTAGATTTTAGACATTTTTACCACAAAAAGGGAACAATGTGAGATGATGGACATGTTAATGTTCTTTACTATAGTAATCATTTTACTATGTATATCAAAGCATTATGTTGAATACTTTAAATATATGCAGTAAACAAAACACTTAAAAAACAAAATTTCTGCTAGGTTAATCAACCTAGTGGCTCTTCTGCTGGCCAAGTTTATTTTTCTCCCAAATAGATACAAGGTTTCTTCTGAAGCTGTTAACTTTTAGTACTTTATTTAGTTTTTTATTTTTATTTTTTGCCTGTCATAACAGAAAATTCAGCACTTTTATTTATTTGATTATAAGATAATATTACAAAGAGCTTAGAGAATAGAAAAAATTATTCGTAAGTCCTTTACCTAAATGAAGCATTATCTTCATCCCTTTCCAGTTTTTCTTCATAACACAAGTTATTATTTTATTGCACTTGCACTTTAGGTTCTAGGGTACATGTGCAGAACATGCATGATTGTTGCATAGGTACATACATGGCAATGTGGTTTGCTGCCTCCATCCCCCTGTCACCTATATCTGGCATTTCTCCCCATGTTATCCCTCCCCAACCCCCTACCCCCTGCTGTCCCTCCCCTATTACCCCCGCAACCGACCCCAGTGTGTGATGCTCCCCTCCCTGTGTCCATGCATAACACAAGTTTTTAAACACAATTATAATTATGGTGTAATTTAATTTTTATTCTACTTTTCCTTTTAGCATAAATATATTTCTATACTGTTGTACATTCACAGCATATTCCATACTACAATATCATCATTTCCATTTTGTTGGATTTTGGGTGGCTTCTAATTTTTCACTATTATAAACAGTAGTGAATATATTATTATATTATTTTGTCATTATATACAATAGGGTAAAAACTTACAATAAAAAGTTTTTCCCGGCCAGGCGTGGTGGTTCACATCTGTAATCGTAGCACTTTGGGAGGCCAAGGCAGGAGGATCACGAGATCAGGAGTTCGAGACCATCCTGACCAACATGTGAAACTCCGTCTCTATTAAAAATATGAAAATTAGCCAGGCATGGTGGTGCACTCCTGCAATCCCAGGTACTCAGGAGCCTGAGGCAGGAGAATCACTTGAACCTGGGAGGCAGAGCTTGCAGTGAGCCGAGATTGCGCCACTGCACTGCAGCCTGAGTGACAGAGCAAGACTCTGTCTCAAAAAAAAAAATAAAAGGTTTTCCTTCAACCAACCATATCTTTAGGATAAACTTCCAGAAGTGAGCTCCCTAGGTTGTAGACATTCCTATATGCATACTCAAATGCACTAGGGATGTCTAATGCATGTATTTCTAGGTTTGCTATGAACCTTTGCTAGTGTGGAATTATGTTCTTAAGGGTTTCTTCATGCAAACACTAATAGGTGATATTGGTGGTGGGGAGTGATTGGCAACAGTTTGTACTTTTGAATTTATATTTGGTAACAAAAAGAAGAAAATTAAGACATTCTAGGAAGTAACTTCTATTTTTCTCTCATGTTGACGTAAGGAGAAATTTTGGCAAGTGTTGCCTTTTCCCTACAGTATTACAAAATCTAAAGTTATTCTAGGCACACTTAATAACAGTCTTTATGTAAAAATGTATGTTTTCTGTGATTCATGGAATCTGTAACAGTAATTAGCAATGCCTCTCACATGCGTCATACTTCTTCATACTTCCCTGATTTTGTACATGCTGTTCTTTCTCCAAGAAAGTCCATCTCTACTGGTTTGTCAGGCAGCCTCCTGTTCTTTCTTTAAGAGTCTCTTAGTGTCCAGTTGAAATAACAGACATAAGTAGAAAGAAATTTCACAAATTTACACTCCCACGTAACTACCACCACTGTCAAGATCTACATTTTTATCACCTCAAAACATTTCTTTGGGTCTCTCCCAAGCACCCCTGACATGATCAGCCCCAGACATTACCTATGTTTTGTTAGATTTGTCTTTTCTAAAAGTTCATGTGAATGTAATGATGCAGTATAAACTCTTTCTGAATCTTTTTTGAGTCAGCATGTTTTTGAGATTTGCCTGTCTGTTATAGAGTATATCTACAGTTCATTTCTTTATACTGTATGGGTAGCATTCTGTATTATGGACAGAATGGAATGTCATCATCCATTTGGAATGTTTCAGATTAAGGCTATTTAAAAGTAAAGGTGCTATAAACAGTTTTCTATAGGTATTTGTGTGGGCATATGTTTTCATTTCTGTTGGGTAAACATCTTGAGTAGAATTGTGAGTTACATGATAGGTTCATATTTCTTCTTATAACAAACTTCCAAAAATTTCTCCATCATGGCTGTACCATTTTACATTCCAATGAGTAATATGTAAGAGAGTTTCAATTGTTCTACATCTTCACCAACACTTGATGTTGTCAATCTTTCTCATTTAAGCTGTCATAATAGGTATATGACAGTATCTTATTACAGTTTAAATTTTCACTGCCCGAATAATTAATGATGTTGAACCTTTTAAAATATATTAGTTGGACATTTATATATCTTATTTTGCAAAGTTTCTGTTCAACTATTTTGCCCATTTTTATTATTTTAGTTATTTTAAATTGTACAATATTATTTTACAATATTTTATAGAGAAATCCTTTGTAACATGCATGTATTATAAATATTTTGACTAAGTCTATGGCCTAGCTTACAATTTTCATAACAGTATCTTTTGAAGAGCAGAAGTTTTACATTTTTAGGAAGTTGAGTTTATTTAATTTTTCTTTTCTTTCTTCTTCTTCTTCTTTTTTTTTTTTGAGACAGAGTCTCATTCTGTTACCCAGGCTGGAGTGCAGTAGCATGATCTCAGCTTACTGCATCCTCCACCTCCTGGATTCAAGCAATTCTTCTGCCTCAGCCTCCTAAGTAGCTGAGATTACAGGTGCGTGCACCACACCCAGCTGATTTTTATCTTTTGGGTATAGGTGTGGTTATGCCATGTTGGCCAGGCTAGTCTCAAACTCCAGTGCTCAAGTGATCTGCCCGCCTCGTCCTCCCAAAGTGTTGGGATTGCAGGCATGAACCACCATGCCCAGCCTGAATTTTTCTTTTATGTTTTAATTTGTGTATGTTTATGACTTAGGAAATCTGCCTATCACAAGGTCATGAAGACCTCTCCAATGATATTTTTCCAGAAATTTTATAGTTTTAGCTTTTATGTTTAGACCTGTGATTCATTTTATGTCAATATTTGTGTATGGTGTAAATGTGGGGGTGTATTTTTTCTATATCGATATCCAGATTTCCATCACAATTTAAAGACTAGATTTTCCCCCATGAAATTATCTTGGTGCCTTTGTTGAAAAATTACCATAAATGTGAAGTTTTGCTTCTGACATTCTATTCTGTTCCCTTGATCTCTTTGTCTATCCTATGTCAATACCACAGTGTCTTAACTCCTATAGCATTACCGTAAGTATTGGATTGGGGTAACTTACATTATTTACTTCTGCTCTTATTTTAAAAAATTGGCTATTTTAGTTTCTTCACATTTTTATATAAATTTTCCACAAAAGCTTGTTAGTTTTTACAAAAGAAGATTTTTGCCATCATGATTGGGTCTGCATTGAATCTACAGAAAAATCTGGGGAGAACTAATAGCTGAAAAATGCTAAATCTTTCAATACGCGAATACAATATACATCTCCATTTATTTAGCTATTCTTTAATAACAGGTATTGCATATATTTTGTTAAGTGTATCCTCATATATTGCATAGTTTTGGTGCTATTGTAAGACATATTTTTAAAATTTCTTGTTCTAATAATCAGACACATATCTAAAAATAATTATTTTATTAAATCAAAATAATTTTGGGTTTTATAGATTGAATTCTTATCATGTGACCTTGCTAAACTTACTTCTTAGTTTTAGTGGTTTATTTATTTATTTTTGTATTCTCTAGGATTTTTTATATACCTGATTGTATCATCTACAAATAAAGAGTTCTACCTCTTTTCGAATAGCAACACCTTTTATTTATTTTTCTTGCTTGTTGTACTGGCTAATATATCCAGAACAATATGGAATAGAAGTGGTGAGTGTCCTTATTTCTGATCTTTGTAAGAACAGGGTAAATAAGATAAAAAAATGTTAGTTGCAGGTTTTACATAGATGCTTGCCAGATGTTCAATTTTCCTGTTTTTTTTTTAAAGAAACAACTTTTTTTATATTTATAGTTTATTTTTTATTTCATTGAGTTGTTCTGCTATTTTTATTCTTTCTCTCTCTCTACTTACTTTGAGTTTAATCTGTTCTTTTCCCAGTTTTTTGAGATGGAAGCTTATGTTAATAATTTAGTACTTTTTCTTTATATAAGACTTTAAAGCTGTAAAATTCTCACTATGTATTGTCTTATGTGCATCGTACAAATTTTGATACCTTGTATCTTATTTTCATTCAGTTAAAAATATCTTTTAATTTCCCTGTAATTTCTTCTTAGACACGTGGATTAATGAATTAATTTTCAAGTAGTTGGAATTTCTCATATTATCTTTCCATTATAGATTTCAAATTTATTTTCTTGGCTCATAGAGCATATTCTGTATGATTTAAATCATTTATGTTTATTGGGGTTTGTTCTATGGCCCAGTATATAGTCTATTTTGAGGAATATTCCATGAATATTTGAGAAGATTGTGTTCTCATGTTGGATGGTGTGTCTAATACATGCCACTTAGGTCTAATTGGTTCACAGTGTTGTTTAAGTGTTTTATCCTTACTGTTTTGTCTATTACTGAGAGAGTACTGTCAAAATCTTCAGTTATAATTGTTGATTTGTCTATTTTTGTTCAGTTCTGTAAATCCTTCATGTATTTTGAAGTTCTGTTATTATGTACTTACACATTTAGAATTACGTTATTTGGTGAATTGTCTCCTTTATCATTGTGAAATGTCTCTCTTTATCTCTAGTAATATTTGTTTTTCTAAAGTTTACTTTGATAATGTTTCCAATCGGTTTCCTTGTGCTTAGTGTTTGCATGGGAGAACTTGTCCACTCTTTACTTTTAAATTATCTGTGTTCGTGTGGTTAAGTAAATTTCTTAGAGACAGCATATAACTGAATCTTACTTTTTGATCCAATCTGACAATACTCAGAGTGTTTAAACCATTTCTATTTAATTGCGTTTGCCTCTACTGTCTTGCTATTTGTTTTCTTTCATTTCTATCTGTTTTCTGTTTCCTTTTACCTCTTCTACCTTTTCATGATGAATTGGTCATTTTAATATTTTATTTTGTCATAATTATTGCTTATTGGTAATATATCTGTATGTAATCACTTTAAAGATGTTTATTGCATTTTGTCTTGTATAGTTACATTTAAGAAGTCTGTGTTAATTTGTCTTTCTTCCTCTGTGTGTAATATGACTTTTTTCTCTGATTACTTTCAATATTCTTTTCTTTGGCATTCATTATATTATTATTATTATTTGCCTTCTGGTTTTCCTTATGTTTCTTGTGCTTAAGATGTTTGACTTTTTGGATGTTTGGATTATAATTTTTATAAAGCATAGAAAAAATTTGGCTACTATTTTTTCAACTGTTTTTCTCTCCCTTGTTTATTTCCTGGGATTCCAGTTTCATGCATGCTGAACCACTTTGTATTGTCTCATGAATCACTGAGGATATGTTTGTTTTATTCTCAGTATTTTTTTCTTTCTGTGCTTCATTTTGGATAGTTCCTATTTCTGTCTCCAAATTCAACAATTATTTCTTTTGTGCTATCTAAACTATAAAATTTTTATTTCAGATGTTATGTTTTATCTCTGAAAGTTTTTTTTGGCTCTTTTACAATCTACTTTTTCTGTTCTAGTTGTGTTAATGCTTTCCTTTACATATTTGAACATAGTCTATACATTCCATAATTCCTGTCATTTCTACTTCTGTTTCCACGATTGATGTTTTTCTTCTGACTTTTGGTCACATTTTCCTGCTTTTTGGTGTGTTCTATTAATTTTTGGTAAAACACTAGATGATACAAATACTACATTGCTGAGTGTCTAAGTCTGTTGTTGTCTTACCTTCACAGTGTTGAGCAGGTGACGTTACTTGTTTTAGCAGGTGACGTTACTCACAGATCTATTAAGTTATTTGCAGATATGTTTCATTTCTTTTAGGTTTTAATTTTTTTAAGCTTTGCTATGGTAGATATGAGATATTCTTCACTCCAGGAATAATCTACCCTCACTACTAAAGTGTAACTGCAATGGAGTCTCCTGTAAATATCGCAGGCAATCATCATGGATTCTACTTGGTTTGGGACATCTCCCTACCTTCCCTACCTTATGTGAGTTCTGGGAATTTTTCAGCTTACAACTCTCTGCTGTGCCTTAACTTGTCTTCTGGAGTTGTACTGTTTACATGCATAGCCTAGTAATCACCAAGACTCAATGGAACCTTTATGCTGATTTCTGGAGCTGTTTTTCCATGTAGCTCTCTTGTTTCTGGAACTCTGCCCTGAAACATCTGGCCACTTTAGCCTTCCTGAATTGCGGTCTCAATTTCCTCAATTAAGTGAAGCCATTGAGCTCTAGTTGGATTTCTTCTTCCAGTACCTATAGTCTAAAAATTGGCTCCAAGTAGTCAACCAGAATGATTATGTGGCTTGCTTTGTTTGTTTCTTTCTCAGGGACCACAGTCTTGAACTATCTGTTATCCAATGCCTTGCAATTATTTTGTAGTTTCCTAGTTGTTTATGTTGTGAGGTTGAATTAGGGTGTTTACACCACCATGAAAAGAGGCACAATTCTATTTTTGAACTTTTAACAATGCCCATAAGGCATGATTTGGAGACTCATGGCTACTTAAGGTTGCAGAGAAAGTAATTTCAGAAAATATAATTAATTACTCTAAGAAAGATCTTTTCTGGGCACCTAGTCCCATATGCCTTTCCTTAAAATAGTGCCCAGATAGTCATATTAAATATTTGTGGTGTCTGGGTTTTTATGCTTGTTGGACAGCCTCTTTAATTTGCCATTTTAATACATTTCTTTCTATTATTGCTCAGAATGGTTATATTTATGAACATTGCTGATTTAACTGGAGTATTTGTCCATTCTACTAATTTGAGTGTGTACCTTGGAAAAGTGTTTGTCATGTATTTTTCTCCCCCTAAATTAAAATGGGAGACATTCAGCAAATAGGTGCTATGATGTTTATGTGACTTTTAACATAAAGTAAACACAATTCAATTTATCTAATAGTTGAAATGAGAGCATTATCCATTTTCTTAGTTATCATGCTGCCCTCCTGAGAATTTTACAATTTTGGTGATCCTGAGATGTTTGTCATTCACTGGAGCTATTTACATCATTTATCCATTCTCTGAAATTATTTTCTAACTCCTCGCTTGGCTTAATAAATTTAGCATTGAAAATCATAATAGAAATTATTTTACACAGGAGAATTTCCTCTATTTAACAAATTGTCTAAATTGATTGTCTCTGAAATATGTAGAGGTGCCAGACATTACAGATAACTTTACAAAATTCCTTCCTATTAATTCTGTTTACCAATACTCATAAGCTGATATAATATACACATTTTATTTAATCTATCATGCTATTGATTGTAAGATTAAAAAATATATTGTCAACTAAACTGATGTCTTTTTGATGTACAGAATTTTTATTCTGTGCTTCCTGAAAGAGTTTTTTGATTCTTATTTGGACATAACAGCATATTTTTAACAATCATAGATTACTCTTGGAAATATCCAAGAAAGATATTAGTAAAATATATTGGCTAAGGTAGTCTTAAACTTCTTCATATATCTTTACAGGAGAGTTAGACTAATTTAAGTGCCTTTCTAACTTTTTAAAAATCAATTTTTAGTGTGTAGCTACATATATTCTATCAAGATCATTTGCATATCTACATATATTCTATCAAGAGCATTGGTGCATAAGCAAAAAAACAAACAAACAAAGCTGAAAGCATCACACTACCTGACTTTAAACTATACTACAAGGCTACAGTAACCAAAACAGCATGGTACTGATCTCAAAACAGAGATATAGACCAATGGAACAGAACAGAGGCCTCAGAAACAATGCCACAAATCTACAACCATCTGATCTTTGACAAACCTGACAAAAACAAGCAATGGGAAGGGATTTCCTATTTAATAAATGGTGTTGGGAAAACTGGCCAGCCATATGCAGAAAGCTGAAACTGGATCCCTTCCTTACACCTTATACAAAAATTAACTCCAGATGGATAAAGATTTAAACATAGACCTAACACCATAAAAATTCTAGAAGAAAACCTAGGTGATACCATTCAAGACATAGGCATGGGCAAGGACTTCATGACTAAAACACCAAAAGCAATGGCAACAAAAGCCAGAATAAACAAATGGGATGTAATTAAACTAAAGAGCTTCTGCACAGCAAAAGGAACTATCATTAGAGCGAACCGGCAACCAACAGAATGGGAAAAAGTTTTTGCAATCTACCCATCTGACAAAGGGCTAATATCCAAAATCTACAAAGAATTTAAACAAATTTACGAGAAAAAAACAAACAACCCCATCAAAAAGTGGGTGAAGGATATGAACAGACACTTTCAAAATAAGACATTTATGCAGCCAACAAATATATGAAAAAAAGCTCATGATCACTGGTCATTAGAGAAACACAAATCAAAACCACATTGAGATACCATCTCACACCAGTTAGAATGGTGATCATTAAAAAATCAGGAGACAACAGATGCTGGAGAGGATGTGAAGAAATACGAATGCTTTTACACTGTTGGTGGGAGTGTAAATTAGTTCAACCATTGTGGAAGACACTGTGACGATTCCTCAAGGATCTAGAACTAGAAATACCATCTGACCCAGCAATCCCATTACTGGGTATATACCCAGGATTAGAAATCATTCTATTATAAAGACACATGCACATGTATGTTTGTTGTTGCTCTGTTCAAAATAGCAAAGACTTGGAACCAACTCAAATGCCCATCAAAGATAGACTGGACAAAGAAAATGTGGCACATATACACCATGGAATACCATGCAGCCATAAAAAGGATGAGTTCATGTCCTTTGCAGGGACACAGATGAAGCTGGAAACCATGATTCTCAGCAAACTACACAAGAATAGAAAAGCAAACACTGCATGTTCTCACTCATAAGTGGGTGTTGCACAAGGAGAATACATGGACAGAGGGAGGGGAACATTACACATTGGGGCCTGTGGGGTGGGGGAGTTAGGGGAGGAATAGCAAGGGGTGGAGGGAACTGGGGAGGGACAGCATTAGGAGAAATACCTAATGTAGATGATGGGGTGATGGATGCAGCAATACCTATGTAACAAACCTGCATGTTCTGCACATGTACCCCAGAACTTAAAGTATAATAAAAAAATACACATAGGATAAAATTCACCATTTTAAAAAGAGAGATTCAATGCATGAGCAAACCAGAAAAAAAAAAAAAAAAAAAGAATTAGTGACACAGCATTTCTTAAAAGAATGCTTTATTGTTATTTCTGGGATTCTTCCAGGGTGCTGACACAAATTCTGCAAGTTTTACTGCTGAAGCTTTCTTAAATTTACTAGAAAGTGACAACACAGGTGTTCAGACAATAACCAGGATTTGCATTGCTTTGCAAAATTGGCTGCAAATGGGCTTGCCGTCATTTAGGCATGTTACCTGAATTGATCAAGTTCACATACACACAGGCAGTGACAAGTACTCATGATTGCTACCTAGATTTCTGCTGTAGGAGATAAAGAATTGGAAGGTACAGCCCTATTTCAGAAGACGTTAAAATGTAAGAAGAAAATTCATCGTTAATTGAACAAAATATGATATGCTTCTTCCCCTCCCTATTATCTGCCTTTTGTCTCTTCTTTATCTTCTCCTTCCCTGTTCTGCAATAAATGCTATGAGGGTGTTCATAGCATTAGGGGATTAGGGGAAACAGACACAGAAGTGGATAAATTTAATATAAGTTATAAGAGGTTTGACAGAGGTAAGAGCACAGTACTGTGGGAACAGGCAAGAGAAATTACTTAACACTCTCTGTGAATGGTCTCATGCAGGCAAAGATTTAAAGGTGGGCCTTGAAAGTGAATAGAGGCTAACCACAAAGAGGAGAAAAAGCTGTCTAGGCAGGGAGAACCTCATAAGGAAATATACGGTGTGTACATCTAAATGGTTAAACATTGAGTAATGAATGTAGTGACACTGAGTAACATGGTCTTAAATGTGTTAATAACGGAGACCACTTGATTTAGATGTATCACGTTAATAATACCCGAGAAGATTCTTTTAACTTGAGACTGAGATGATTGAACATATTAGATGAGAAGAACACATGCAAAATATGAAAATAATTGTATACAATTTAATATATGGTTAAGTGGATATCTATGGATATAAATATAGATACAATCTATAATTAAGGAATGCTATAACCACAGTTTGCTTATTCTCTTAACCTTTTTACTAGAGAATCAGTGTAAGCTGTATTCAGAAGCAGCTATGGGAAATGTCTCTGTCTTGATCATGTATGGATTATTATTATTATAATATTTTTTTTAGCTCTCATCCTGGGTAATCCTCTTCCGCATCTCTTGATCCACAAAAATTCACCTGGGATTGGCAACTTCCTTAAATTACAGCTAATATACTAACCACAGAGAAATTCAAGTTCTTGTTGTGATTAAAATTTATACTTAAATGTAAAAGGCCTTAACCAAATTAATTTTTAAAGCCTTAACTAGGCTGGGTGCAATGGCTCATATCTGTAGCCCAGTCACTTTGGGAGGCCAATGTGGGAGGATCACTTGAGCTTAGGAGTTTGATACCAGCCTGAGCAACATGGTGAAGCCTCATCTCTACAAACAATACAAAAATTAGCTAGTGTGATGGTGCACGCCTGTAGTCCCAGCTACTGGGGAGGCTGAGGTGGGAGGATTGCTTGCACCACTGCACTCCAGCCTGGGTGACAGAGCGAGACCTTGTCTCAAAACAAAAAACAAAACAAAGTGAAAACCCGCCTTAACTAGCTATTTGTGTGTGTGTGTGTACTTTTAAAAATTATTTCATTTTTAGTTGACATGTAATAATTATACATGTTAATGGGTGATATTGCCATACACATATACAATGTGTGATGATCCAATCAGGGTATTTAGCATATCCGTCACCTCAAACGTTTGTCTTTTTTTGTGCATGTTGGAAACATTCAAAATCTTCTCTTCTAGCTTTTTGAAAATATACGATAAATTCTTGTTAACTATATTCACCCTGTAGTATTAACTAGCTACTTTGATTTTTATTATTACATGAATCCATGCAATACTGAAGGTATGCTTTTCCTTTATGTATACACTGCAAAAAAATTGTGCCACAGTAGCATAAGAATACTTCCATACTGACATTTGGGAGTGAATAAGTTGAGAAGGGAAGAGGAAAAAGTTTAAAATACTTGCTTCATATTTGCTTCCTATGTCATATTATCAAATGTTTCATGCCAGGTGCAATGGCTGGAGTTCACTTTTAATAATTTCATTTGTGTTTATAAGTACATTATGGTACCTCGAAGGCATGCCTAACCAGAGAAGATGATAAAATGGCATAATGAGAATTAAAGTGGACAAAGTACAGAGGGCATAGAGGGAGCCTGAGAAAGGTGTTAGAACATGAGGCCAGAAAGGGAGTTAATGACAGATTTTCAAGGGGTCTGTATCTTGTATCATCAATTTTTGCTGTAAAAAATGCAAAGCAATGTCTTACATTGGAGTACAAAAATATATTTGATTAATCAAAAGAAAATAGGAAAGGAGGAACAAATAACAAGACAGGTGAGACAAATAGAATCATTCAATATAATGGTTGAAATAAATCTACTATTTAAAATGTAAATGGCCTAAATATTCCAAATTAAAAAAAAAAAGTCAGACTAGATAAAAAAATCAAGACCTAAATATATGATGTATACAAGAGATGAATTTTAAATTAAATAAAACCAAATAGGTAGAAAATAAAAGGGCAGAAAATATAAGGTCAGACACAGTGGCTCATGCCTGTAATCCCAGCACTTTGGGAGGCCGAGGCAGGTGGACCACTTGAGCCTAGGAGTCAGAGAATAGCCTGGGCAACGTGATGAAACCCAACCTCTAAAATAAAACAAACAGAAAAAATATACGTACAAATAATGAAAATATTAGAAAAATATATTTCAAGGCAGAGAATGTCATCAAAGATACAAAGAAATTTTTCATAGTAACAAAAATATCCATACATCAAGAAGATGGAACAATTGTATATATGAATTCACCTAACGACAGAGCTTTGAAACACATAAAAGGAAAGAAGCAATAGATGAATCCTCTGTCACAGGTGACGATTTAATATTCCTCTTCCAGGAATTGATAGGACAGGTAGACCAAAAGAATCAGTGAAGATATAGAAATATATAAATGGTGTTATTCCTCAACTTGATCTTATCAGCATTTATAGAACATTAGACCCAACAACTTTAGAATACATTTTTATATGCATAGTAAATGTTTACCAAGAGAGACCACATGCTGGCCCACAGACATAATCAATAAACTCTAAAATACTAAAATATTATATAGCATTTTCTCTGATCACAACTGAATTAAATTGAAAATCAATGTTAAAATCACTTCTGGTTAAAGGTAAGATGAAATAAGCATACTCCATTATCTCCATGCAAGTGTAAAACCTGAACAGAATGCCTAGAGCAACTATTTTAGGAATTAGAAAAGTAAAAACTAGAAGGTAGATTGGGGCAGAAGACCAGAATTTGAAATATCACCCAACCTCTGGTCATTTTATCAATTTTTCCTGTGACATCTCCCTACCTGAACTCAACACTGCCTTCTAAAACCCAGAAGTGGTCATCAGTAAACAACAGCAAACTTCAGAAGCAGCCTTTTAGTTCTGTCTCAAAGAGCAGGAAAGAGCTCCAATTATCAGAAAGAGTGCAGAAACTTTATTTTTTTCTTCCTTTCTGTCCTGCTCTCTCACCCCTCAGCCTTCAAGCAATCTCATGGCAGCTGCTGCAGAGACTGCAGTGAAAGTTCACAGGAGCCAAAACTCTGAGAGTGGAGAGCCTTCCCCCTCTGATAAGTGTATCTGTGATCCCAATAAGATGGGGCAAACCCTGATGTTTTTCTTCTTTCTCTTCCCTTCTGCCACTTGGCCCAAGATGTGGGAACGGTGACAGGTGTGCAGCCTTGTGGGGTAACTAAAACCCCAGGTTTCTGGCTAGAGGAATGAAAAGGGGAGCTCCAGATAACCAGAAAAGTGACATTGACTTTTTAAAGAATGTTTCCCCTTTTTTCCTTTAAATAGAATAGTCTTCATTTTTGGTTTGTTGGATGTTTTGTCATGAATAAATTCACTCTCTCCATTCTCAGTCAGAATATTAAATTAGTGATAATGTTTCCTCTTTGGGGTATCGTATCTAGAAGCACACAATGTCCATCTGGCCCTCATCAGTGACGTGAGTTTGATCATTCAGTCAAGGTGCTTCTAATTTCTCCATTACATTACTACTGATTCTCTCTTTGGCAACTACAAAGTCTGTGGAGAGATACTTTAAGGGCATGATAACATTTCACCTGAGAGTATCAATTAATGATTATTTCTTGATATAATCTTTGCTACAACAGTCACAAAATGTTGACTGTTTCTAATTATAGCACTCCCTCCCACATTTACTAGTTGTCATTTGGCTTTCTACTGTAAAAAGGAGCACTCAATTCCTTGATCCTTTCCCTTCCCTTCCCTACCCTTCCCCTTCCCTCCTTTCTCTCTCTTTTTCCTTCCTTCCTTCCTTTCTTCCTTCCTTCCTTCCCTCCCTCCCTTCTTTCCCTCCCTCCCTTCCTCCCTCCCTTCCTTCCTTAGTTTCTTTCTTTTTCTTTCTTTCTTCTTCTTTCTTCTTTCTTTCTTTCTCTCTCTTTCCTTCCTTTCTTTTTCTCTTTGTTTTCCTTTTTCTTTCCTTTTCTTCTTTTTTGTTCACTTTGTTACTCTTTGCATAACAAGATGTTCCAGGTTTCTCTTTTATCTAACTCTGCTCAGTCCTAGAATCAGCCAGGACTGAAGAGCCCTAGTTCCAAGATCTAGGTACTAGGTGTGCTTGAGGCTATTGAGGTGTGTTTAATTTTTGGCTCTTGATTCAATAGGCATGGCCTGAAAATAATATACACAGACATATGTACAAATATACATATGAACATATATATGCATATGCATGGCACAGATACATGTACATTAAAGTACATATTTTAGAAATTATAATCTGCCAGTTCGAATGAATCTCTCAGGTTATTTCTTGCTTTCCCCGATTTTATATTTGTATGTTCTGTCTTCCACATGGGAAACTCGGTTCCCAACAAGTCATTCAGTCCTTTTCTCAGTCCTACAAAACATCTAAAATAGTTTCAGAATTGCTCCATCTATGCTACTGTGAGGCAGGCGAGTAGGGCCTGGAGGCAGGGAACCTAAGGCCAGTTTGTACTGACTTCAGAGAACTGAATCAAGGGAAACCTCCATCTCGCCACACCCAAGTAACAAAAGGATCAGAGGCTACCCTCTTTGCGCTGCTGTGGCAGATGAAAAATGGAAAGGACCTCTGATTGGTCCCCTGCCACAACCAGACTGGTTGGGAGCCTAGCCTTCATTTGCATAGGGGTGTAACTTTGTAACTTCAACCTCTGATTGGCCACCTTCTGCAACCTCAGACTGGTCATGAGCTACTTCTTTATTTACATAGGGTGTGACTAAGTGGCCAATGGGAAATCTCTGGAGAGTACTTAAACTCCGGAAAATTCTGTAACCAGCTCTCTTGAGCTGCTTGCTAGAGCCTGCCCCCACTCTGTGGAGTGTACTTTCATTTCAATAAATCTGTGCTTTTGTTGCTTCATTCTTTCATTGTGTTGTTTGTGCATTTTGTCCATTCTTTGTTTAAAACACCAAGAACCTAGATGACTCAAACCCTCTACCAGTAACAACTATAATAAACAACTCTTTATTAAAAAGAGTTCATGATTTCTTGGCAATTCTTAGCCCTCCTACACACCTATCTACCCACTCATGACTGAGGGTATATAGTCAAAATTTTGGTCCATAAATTACTTGGATTAGTGTCCTTTTCTCCCTCTCTCTTTTTCTCTCTGTCTTTCATTTATTTTCTTCCTTCTATCCTCCCTTTTTCCTTTTCTTCCTATCTCCCTCTCTTCCTCCCTCCCTCCCTTCTGTGTGATTATGGCATTCCTTTGATGTACAATGGTGTTCATTGTTTCACCTTGCTTTTAGTGTTAGGGTCCTCACCCCACTTTCACATTCTCACGATTGTATTTCACTTTGTTCAATATGTAGACTATCAACATGTTTCCAGTCAAACTATACAAAAAGTATACTCAGGGAAGTGTCACTCCCTCCTGTGAACTTTCACGCCATTTCACACCCATCCCTACCCTTGTAGGTAACCAACTTCACTATTTTCTGGTTTACCTTTCCTTGTTTCTTCTTGTAAAGATAAGCAGAGATTACATTTTTACTCCATCTTCCCTGCTTTCTTACACAAAATGTAGTATGTGTGTGTGTGGCTCTTAGCTCTTGATTCAATAGGCAGGGCCTGAAAATAATATACACAAACGTACATATAAATATACATATGAACATATATATGCACTGGATGTGGTGCCTCATGCCTGTAATTCCAGCACTTTGGGAGACCAAGGAGGGTGGATCATGAGGTCAAGAGATTGAGACCATCCTGGCCAACATGGTGAAACCTCTTCTCTACTAAAAATACAAAAATTAGCTGGCCATGGTGGTGTGCACCTGTAGTCCCAGCTTCTTGGTAGGCTGAAGCAGGAGAATCGCTTGAACATGAGAGTCAGAGGTTGCAGTGAGCCGAGACTGTGCCACTGCACTCCAGCCTGGTGACAGAGTGAGACTCCATCTCAAAAAAAAAAAAAAAAAAAAAAAAAAAATATATATATATATATATATATATATATGCAAATGCATGGCACAGATATATGCACATGTAAGTACACATTTTAGAAATTATCCTCCAGTTCTAATGTATCTCTCCTTCCTTCTAATGTATCTATCTTCACTCCTTCCTTTTTCCTTATCTCCCTCTCAACAAACACACACACACACACACACACACACACACACACACACACACACACACACAAACTGTTTTGTACTTTGCATTTTTCATTTAAAAATATACCCGGAAATCACTCCATATCAGTTCAGAGACTTTCCTCATATTTTTTTTTAACAGTTGAATAGTGCTCCATTTGTGTATAGATAGCAAAGTTTATTCAACCAATATCCTGTGTTTGGACATTTAGGAAATTGCCAAAATATTGCAATTACAAATAAAGCTACAAAGAATAAACCTTGTGGATACACGTTTCCATATTGTTGGAGATGTATCTTAAGGGTAAATTCCTTAAGATTGACGGCACGAAGGGCAGGTGCATTTGCAGATGGTGAAACCCCATCTCTACTAAAAATACAAATATAAATAAATAAATAAAATTAGCTGGGCACGGTGGTGCACAGCTGTACTCCCAGCTACTTGGGAGGCTGAGGCAGAAAAATTGCTTGAACCCAGAAAGCAGAGGTTGCAGTGAGCCAAGATCTCACCACTGCATTTCAGCCTGGGTGACAGATCAAGACTCTGTCTAAAAAAAAAATGTACTGAAAAATATTTAAAATTTGTTTATTCTGTTTACATGAAATAGTTAATCAAATATTAAAGGTGCCGATTTAAAGCGTGCATTTGCTCAATATCACAAATATTCAGGATAAAGACTAACTACAAGGGCAATTTAGCAATGGAGCAAATAAAGAAATAGTTATTCCTGTATTATAATGTCAAAACTTTAATATTTGACTATTAAAAATGTTAATAACATTCTAATTATAGTTAATTTTTAAATAGAAAAGTTCAGGCACTCTAATTTTCCAAAATTTATTTAACCCCTGCTTTAACCTCAGGTTTGCCAGAATATTGATTTTAATCAATGCTGATAATTAAGCATTTAGCCAAAATGGCCATTTGGTATGACGTATAATTTTGATTATTTTATGAATTTGAAAAAGAAAAGAAAGATTGATCTACTATAGCCATTGATATATTTCTTAATCTTCAGTCCTATTAGTGGATCCTTTTGGGAGAAATTAAAAGGCTTATGAGTTAAGAAAGAGAAAAGGGAGAAGAGGGAAAGAGATGGTGAGAGAGTGAGGACTGAGGCAAGAGAGGCTGGTAAAGGAGGAGGAGAAAGAAGAAAAGATAAGCAAGAAGAATAAAATATTCATCTATAGGCAGGAAGGGGTCAGTTACTTTGACAATTTCCCAAGTATTGTAACTGGCTGTATCCCACTTAGGTCATCCCGCTGTCTTTGTAGGAGATCATACCCAAAGCATGTTAGGCTGGGGAACATTTATTTGCTTTGTAAAGGATACACACACCTACATGAAAAACAAGCAAAAACTTGCACAACCTCTCCTTTGGCTCTACTGGTACTAACAAACAGGAACCACTGTTAGACATTTTGCCTTTAAATTTGAACTAAAAGGAAACTGTAGAATATTAGAGCTAGAAGAAACCTCTGACTTCATTCTGTCCATTCCCTTACTCCACAAGGACTTGCCCAAGGTCACACTGCTGTGAGAGGTAGACTCACGGCTAGGACCCAGGTGTTTGGATGTCCAGTCCAATGATTCTTCCAAAAGCTATGATGTCTTTCCTGCATCTTTTGACTGAAGAAATAAAAATTCCTCCTGTCAGAAAAAAAATATCTCGACTCAAGTGCATAATTTCCAAAAAGATACTGTAGTAAATAGAATTATGGTTTCTTTTAAAGGATAAAGAAACTTCAAAATTTTATTTACTGCACTTTTTAAAAGTTCCACGACGAATGGAGAGGGTTTTGAAAACATCTGTTTACCAATTTCCTGCTGGTAACATAACCTCGGCAGCAATAACTAAATCACCTTCGTACTCTTCTCTGTGAAGCCATTAAGCCTAGAAACATGCTGTTTTTGGCAATACAGAAATCAAAGTGGTAGCACAGCAGAGCAGGTCTGTGTTAAGGAACAAAAATCCACAGGCTGCTTCAAATATCAACAAGGAACCCTGAAATTTTCTATCAATTTCTTTTCATGGCCTTGTGACATTTTCAACTTAAAACTATATTGCTTAACATCAAGGCACTTTGAGAGAGCTTCAGTTGGAAAAGGTAATTTTTGAGTGAGATTCAGCAGAAAAAGGTAATTTTTCAGAGAGGTTCACTAGAAAAAGGTAATTTTCAGAACCAATTGCTACATTTTTTTGCTGTTACTTTGTCTCTTTTCTAAGTAGCCCTAATGTCATTCATGGGCACTCTATGTCAATACATCCGTACTGGCTAAGCCGTTTGTGCAAAGTAAGTTTACAGAAACTGTAGCTTTAGGCTATGTTATTCCAGGGCTGTGAAGATCAAACAATGCAATTTCACTTGGAAGTTTCATCAATTTTGCATCAATGTTGATGCTTGAGCTGAAGGCCTGCACCCAGAATCATAATTTCAGCCACAAAAATTTTGTTTTTGATGGAGAATCTAATTTCACATGATGATCATTGGTAATACCGTGGCTCTGTAATGCAGCTCTGTAAACCTCTAGTGCTGACCCAGTGATTGATGGGCAAGCCGTGGAGGGGCTTAATAGCTGATCTAGACTGCATCAATTTATACTGTTTTGAGATACTAAAGAAAAAATAACAAGCCTTAGAATGCATGTTATTATATGTTATTTGTATAAGTGGATGAACAAGTGTCCTTGAAAGCTGAGACCTTTCATCTCCTCATTTTCTGAGAGCTTCCATCTTTAGAAAGAAAATTATGCAATTCAGCTTTAATGGTTTGAAATGAAGACTCTGAAATTATCAGGCATCTCCTATATTTCTCCTTTGATTATATCCCCATGGAGAAAATGAACAAAAAACCTCCTTCAATGCAAGATGTGAAAGCTGAGAGGCATAAAAAGAAACATTTTAAAGCCTTCCCCCCTGTTTAAAGTAAAAGAGCAAACTTTAACAGGCTATAATTTTATTCTTCCCTTTAAATTATATGTACTTAATTTCAAGAGAATATTAATAGCTGTCTTTTCATTAATCTCTGTTTTATAATTTAGCCTTTGTGTAAGAAATTGTAAAGTAGAGAAGCTCACATTCATTGGTGATATAAACATGTAGTCAACACAGTTGGGATACTTTCAATTCTACCTCTCCTGATAAGAAACACATCATTTTTTCTCTCTCAAGAGTTTTACTAACCACCTCCTTGACCCTACCCTCAACAGCACTGTGGATTAAATAAAGTCAAATAATGATGAATTTCTATTTAAAACAACTATCTTTTGTAATAAGAAAAAATGGTATTTCATCAAATCTTAACTATCTTCCAGGTAATTGGTTATTTATAACCACTGACAGAAAAATTAGGTGATCAGCTTTTTGCTTTCCATCTAAATGAGATTTTTCTCTATCCATATTGTGTATAAACCAGTTATTGGTCTGCTTTTAAAGTTGAAATTGATAACCAGTGGTATCAATAATAACTCGCTGAATGTGTACCACAATGAGATGTTATGCAATTCATCATCAACCACTTAAAAAAAATTCCTGCTAGTCAGAGTATATACAGTATGTTCCCCAACC